>OY735239.1:34225534-34235534 GCA_963457665.1 Thysanoteuthis rhombus
TTTATATCATCCAAGGCCTAGAATCTCTTTGGTAAGATCCAGATATCTTCGATGGTCTTGAATCTCTTTCATAAAGTTCACAAATCCCAGGGAGCCACCTTTGAACAATCGGGCTCCCGAGAGAACTGGCTGATGCCATGTTATGCCAAAATAACCTTTACAAGACGTGGAAAATGGGCAGGCTCAGTTTTTCTTAGGAATGCAACGGCCGCAGAGTATGCAAGCACATTCAATGTTGCCGACTGAGTAATTCAACGGGAGAATATTTGTTGATATGTACACATTAGGTTTCCCTCTCATTGTTTGCCTTGATACATCGAAGATACGCAACGGCTTCTCTAGATATTCAAGATGAATAGATATTTACTGGACAGACTACGTACGTTGTCTAATCTTAAACCCGGGAATAAAACTTTTATGCTGTCAGGTTTATTTTCACTTTCACTTTCGAAGTGTCGTTCTTTAGGTCACATTGAAGGCTGATGGAATAGGATATCAATACAGAAACAGAACAGGTCAATCAATAGGGACCATCACGTGACTGACGTCTTTTGGCAGCGTGCTGTATTAGGGATGATCAATTGAAAATTGAAAAAGGGGTTATCAATGAATAAGTTTCTTCTTTCGGCTTTTGTATCATTGCTAAAAACTTCAAATTAAAAAAATACAAGACTGAACGCTACCAGGAAAAAGGTAAAGCATCGATACTCGCATTGCAAAGAGCCATTTGGGTGATTTGATAATAAAAAAACTAACGGGGCGTATTTTTCTATACGCAAAAAGAAGTTAAAAAGAAGGGTCATATTAAAACGAGATTTCAGTCCGGTCAGCCGAAAAAACAAATTTCTTTTAGATGAATTCATTCATCTCTAGAGATGGAAATCAAATGTTCTGGTAAGTTGAACAGTGGTAGTTAACCGTGCAGTTTTGCCTTTGATCGATAGGTAGAGCCAAGCAGCAGCTTTTGTGTGCCAGTGTGTCAACGGCTGTGTGCGTGAGTGGACAAGTTGCTGAGTTGCACATAGTCTTGTAACGTCTTGATTAGCATTTAGGTGGTTTTTGCAAATACTGATCCCAGAGAGCAAAGAACCTGTACCAATTCCTGCTTCAAGATCAATAATTCAGCTGCAGAAACTCGCTGGTATCTTCATGAAATATTTTGGTTACAATTTCATGTCCCCTAGTAGAACTTTTTTTCTGGTACAAGCGTTTCAAGGAAGCACAAACGTTTGTCGAAGTCGATGGCCGTGTTGTACCAGGAAATGTCGGGAAAGTCTGCCAGGCTATGCTTGCAGATCGTAGACGAACTATCCATGATGTTTGTAATATCATATGACTGTCGTGCGTGAGCGTTCAACGCCTGTCGGAAGTTTTCGTACAAGAGAGACATTGCAGCAAAATTGGAGGCGGGACTAATTACTTGTTGTTCAGCAGTTTTTAGGTCCAGAAACATAGTAGTCATTCCCAATTCATCCTGTTCGCCTACCTTTCCTCCTTTGACCTTTTCCTGTTCCCAAAGCTGAAATTTCGACTGGAAAGGTGTCGTTTTGACTCAATTAAGAATTACAGGATCTACTCCAAAACTATCACACTTTCAGTCACCCAGGGGAGGATCGAATCATGGAAAAGTCGCTGAGCCACTGTATGTAGGCCTGGGAGGGGAAAGTAGGAGTTTAGGTGGGCTATAAAAAAAATCAGATGGCTATGGGCTGGTCATGTTGTAAGAATGGCAGACAACCGATGGACATCGTGACTCACGACATGGATCCCCTATGATCACATGCGCAACCGAGGCCGGCAGAATATTAGATGGAGAGACGAACCAGACAAATTCAGAAAGTATTGGCTCTGCAACACTCATGATAGAAAAATGTGGCGGATCCTGGGGAAGGTCTATGTCTAACGAAGGACGTTAGAAGACAGATGATGATGATGATAATGATGATGATGATGATGATATCTCTTTAATATTCAAATCATTTGAATTTCTGGGTAGCACCTCGAAGTCACATTTTGGTCTCTCTGACTGTCGTTACTATGTTGAATATAAATTTTCCCTGCTGCATCATGTTGGGTTGATATGAAATCTGGTCCAGAGCTCCGGATGAACCATCCTAATCTTCTTTTTCCCCCAACCTGCTTTTCTTTCTGCAACTATCACAACTAGTGATACTACTACTATTACTACTAATTCGCTTCAAATCCCTTTTGAAATAGGAAATCATTAGTTGGACTGAACCAAATCGCGCATGACCCTTCCTCTTCCGTCCCTCCTCTCTGAAAGTCAGCCAATTGTTCTCCTTCTTCCCCTCCCCTATTTTTCTGACAGAGTGAGGAAAGATCCACGACTTTTTTGAATGTCATGTTAAATTGATTCAAAATCTAGACGAGACCTTCAGGTCAATCATTTGCTGTATTCTCCTCCTCTTCTTCAGTTGCCACGGAACGTCGATGGTCAAAGACATATAAAGGGTCAATTCTTTCTATCTCTGACTTGCACACTCTCGTTAAGAAGTTCCGTGCTAAAAGTTCGTCTGCTATTTTTAGTTTTCTCGTAACTGACCTAACGGCAACAACTGATATGGACGTAAAGATGCTGGACGCATAGTTGTACTTATGATTTTTGTTTTCCTCGGATAATGTAGGAATCAGTTAAAAAGATCAGAAACGTCACGTTCCAAAATAAATATAAGAAATCTCGCCCAGACACATTAATCTTAGTGGAATGTTTCAATCGAAAATAGCGTTTGCTTTTCGCCTCTATAAATTCGACCTTGTGCTAAATTTGGCTTTGCTCAAAAGATGAATATTCTTCAATAGATACAAAACACGTACATTGACACATACATGCATACATACACGTACACACTCGTAGTTACTAAGTTTGTTTGATTCTTTTTAATGAAAATCGAACCTACTTTCTACTTTCTACTGTTTACTTATATAATGAAGGATGTGATTTCCTTGGTCCCTTGTCCGTAACCATGGACTCTTCCACTTATAAGTGATAATTCTGCGGATAAAATGTCACTTACCCACCATTTTACGCAATCGACAGAAAGCGTTTTTTAGGTTCCTTTTCTAAAAAAAAGAGTAATCTGATATTAAAATTATATCTATCATATTAGACTTCAAATAAAATAAGTGTTCGCTCCGAAAGTTCACAATACGCTTGATTTTTAAAAATCTTTTCGAAAAAAAGGCAAAAAGCCAAAAAGCGTCTAGCTTGTGTTTTGCAGCGAGTCAACATAGAGACAGGGTGCACACCGTTCTTTTTCTCTTCTATAAGAGTCCTGAACCTCCCACCACAACGACCTTAGATGGATTTGTTTGAAATAACATACTAAACGTTTTTGGGATCTGGGCCCGCTCAAAAAATCTTCACTTATAAATTACCGGTACTTGCTTATTCGCTTCACGCCATTTATGCTTAAGAAAAGCTTTTATCTGAAAGCTCTCCTTTCGAAAGATGGTGTGAGCCGGTTTACCTAATTTTATTCAAAGGGTTTAACTAGTTATATCTATATTAGAAGAGATAGCATTTTTAGTAGAAATATAAGTGTTATTAGTAAAAGTAGTAAGTGTGTATAAAAGTATTGGTAATAATAAAATGTAGCAGTATCAGTAGTATTAGTAGTTGTACCAAATCATTGATTCATTGTTTAACACGTTATTGTTGCGTAATATATATATATATATATATATATATATATATATATATATATATATATATATATATATATATATCATCAGTAAAGCGTTTATAACATGAGTGAATATTTTTTCACTGGCTCGTTACAGATTAGACATTCTGCTTCACTTGAGAAAGCTGTTCAAATGAAAATTCATTTGAAAATGTTTTGAAAGACAAACAGAATGTACAATCTGTAATGGGCAACTGGAGAAAAAATCTTCACTCATGTTAAAACCGCTCCACTGATGGCATTTTGAATAAAAATCTACGCAAAACACATACACACACGCTTGTAATGTACTTATTATTGTTCAGTATATATATATATATATATATATATATATATATATATATATATATATATATATATATATATATATTTACACACACACACATATATATATATATGGTAGAATGCGGATTTGCTACGCAAACTAGCTTATGTTTCTGCCCTCTTCGGGCCTCATTTCAGAAGTGGCTTTATATTATTTATATATTATTATATTATGTTATACTGCTAGCCTGATTTGTACCGCGCACACACAAACACAAACACACCCACCCACCCACACACACCCACCCACCCACACACACACACACATATATATATATATATATATATATATATATATATAAGAGTATAACCCTTCATTTAGCAATCCTTCATTCGAATATACATTATTAAATATAACTGACAAACTCTGACAAAAATAATATTTATCAACCTTGGATACCATTATTACATATTAGTATGATTACAGACATCAAAGGATCTAGACCTACCGATCTTCAAAAACTACCAAACGAATTTGGTGCTGTTTATCTAAGGTTTGTAGGCAAAGAAGAAATATCAACTAAAAAGTCGAATGAGAGTTCGTCCGTTATTTTTGATGATGAATGTTTATAGACAAGAGTCAGGGACATCATAGAATCCATTAAAAATCTCAAATGGCTGTGTGGCTGGCCATGTTGCAAGAATGGCGAACAACCGATGGACATCACGATTCACAAAATGGATCTCCCGAGATCACATGCGCAACCGAGGTCAGCAGAATATTAGATGGAGAGACAAGCTAGACAAATTCAGGAAGTACTGGCACCCACGATAGAAAAATGTGGCGAATCCTGGGGAAGGTCTATGTCCAACGACGGACGTTAAAAGACTGATGACGATGATGATGATGATAATATATGATTTTGTATGAAAATTAGCATGGATAGCATTAGTATATTAAGAGAAAACTTTGGAAAAATAATACACTTATATTGATAAAATAAATAACATTTAAACTTTCACCATTGGCAAGAGTTTTGTCGTTTTATTCTTTATAGAGGTTTCTTATTTGCCCCATAACTGTTTACTGCTTGTTATGAAATTTGAAACTTTACCCCGTAGGCTATTACAGTCACGCTCTTTAAGCAGTTATTTGAATGTATTTTCGATTCTAAAACGGCCTTTGTTCTGACTTTAATCCACGTCATTTATTTTGTTTACATCCAATAAGGAAGCATTAGTAACACTAAAAGTGTTTTATTACATTTTGTGATCTTTGACATTATCTTATCGCAGAGAATATTTCTCTGGTGAACTCTACTAAGTACGACATAATCTGGTTATTCTCGTACACAGTTTCAAAAAGATTCTTTTATTTCCTGTACTCACTTCTTATTTTGGGTCACGAAAATAAAGGCTATTTTTATTTCTTTATATCTTTCACGGCTGTCTCAGTCCGTACTGTAATCCTCATCACTCAGTTTGTTTACAACAGATTTAGCAGCATTGTTGGCACTAAACAAAGGTGTTTTATTTCGTTTCGTGACCTTTGACATCTTAGCACATGGAATATTCCTGCGACAACTTTTATCAAGATCGATGTTGGTAAAACTATTATCTAAAGCGTTTTTGTGGAAACTGCAGAGATGGTTGTCAGTCAGTACCTTCAGATTTGGCTACCTTTGACTTTCTGGCTTTTCACCGATGAAAGAGAGGAGATTTCTGAACGTGGGCGAAATTAAGACTGACTCAACCGACGGCAATCCCAAAAGAGGACTTTCCAGACTGTTTTTTTTAAAGTGAAATAGAATTCTACTGGCAGGTGCAAAAGTCGCAAAGGTATTCAAAACAATCATAACCTTTTTTCTATTTTGATACTCCCCCCCATTCTCAGATGTATAAAGGAACCCTTCGAGAATTCATCAGGTCAAAGTACACAACTGAGCGATGAAGTACAATAATAAAATTTTATTTCTATTACCTTTAAACTATAATCAATTAAATGACACAATTGGAAACAAAGACTTTTCTTCCAACTAGATTCGAATTAACACCCTGTACTCGTAGTCTACCCGAAAAGAATCCAGCCCTTTAATATTTACGAAAATGTAGCCTGTCGAGGGCAATGTCACCACAATCATCTTCAAATGTACTATCCTTGAGACCTGAAACACTCGTCTGAGTGTTCCTTTAACATTTTAAAAACAGTCTGGAAAGTCCTCTTTCGGGATTGCCATCGGTTAAATCTTTCTTAATTTCATCCACATTCTGAAATCCCCTTACTTCCTGTAGCGAAAATCCAGAACTCGAAGGTAGCCAAATTTGAAGGGACTTAATCGAGAATCTAAATGTTATCAATAAATCCATTAGGATAAAGCAAAAAAAAAAAAAAAGGTCAAAATCTTTTAGAAAGGGTCCAATCGAGTATTAGTGCCAATTCTCTAGTTTGTAGATAAAACTGTATGACCAGGAACGCTGGAACAATGTTTGAAAAATGTTCCAATTGAAATAATTAAAAAATGTAGTTATTTTCAAACCTGGTAAGGACGTAAGGCTACCACGTCTGTTTCTGACCGCTAATTGCTAATCCAATCCAGTCTTTCCAATTTTAAAGAACCAAAACCTCCCTATAAAACGTTTGCATTAATGATTCCTTTCCTCAACGAAATATCAAATAGACAAAACAATGTGGCCAGGAGTTTTGGAACACATAGAAAAACACAGAACCACAAAGACAAAGACACGTCTTTGATGGCAGCAGTTGCTCGATGAATTCAATTGTCCAAGAAGTTATGGGAGTTTTACCCCCAGTTTTTCTTCGCATAAGGTATTCATGTCAAGTTCAGTCCTTATAATTGATTTTATGTACATAACATTCAACATATTCTGACGCTATTCTAAGAACTGATCCTTTATTGAATTGAAAGGCGCACTGGGATTGCTGACATGTTTTTTTTTTGATAATACCATAGGCACCAACTCTTTTATTTCCCATATCACAACAAAGCTGGAGACAATCTATGCAAACTAATCTCATCTTCAAGAATTCAAAGCAAAAATCAATACCTGCCAACAGTTGTAAAATATTGTGCGAGTCACAGAACTTACTTATCTGACATATATTGAATACCATGTGTGATTCTTTGGTTTTTTTGCACCTGGAAAGAAAGAAAAAAAACAATTGAAATGAACGTAAACAAAGTATGCATGTATATTTTATAATGAGCGGTATGTATAAATGCTCTTTGTTTTATCTTATATCACACACACACATATATATATATATATATATATATATATATATATATATACACGCAAATGTATAAATCCACGCATTAATAAAGATAATATCCTTCACATGCCTCTCTTTGTCCCCACCTCTCTCTCTCTCTCTCACACACACACACACACACACACACACATATATATATGTATATGTATATATTTATATGTATGTATATATATATATATATATATATATATATATATATGCAGTGAGCAATGTGTCGCTTTATCGATAAGTGCTCAATGTTTTAAAAGATAGACATAGCTAATATTAACACCCCCACACCGACATATATATATATATATATATATATATATATATATATATATAAAGTAAAAATCAGTAATTCAATATCCGATGTGATGGGTTTATCTCTTAAAGTGCTTGGTACATTCAACATTAACTTAAAGTAGAGCTTTAAATATGATGAAATAATGGATTCGCTACGATTACATGTTTGTATTTCTGCTCTGTTGGGGCTTCTTCAGGTAAATCAATTCGCCTGAAAGATCCCAAGCAGGTCATAAACATCAACATGTTCTTGCAACGAATCCATTATTTCATTACTTATATATACATATATATATATATATATATATATATATATATATATATATATATATATATATATAAGGTTATTTTCCGAAAAGATGTATAATGATATTCAAATATATGTAAATACTCGTATGATTTGGAATTTTTGATTCGTTCTTTGAACCTTATAAACTGCATTTATATAAAAAGAGGGTTTTAATAAGATAAGGCTATCTAAATTCAGAATTTGATTTTTACATTGATTAAAAACATTTTTTTCCGATGGTGCTTATCGTTTTTCAGAACCACGCGTTCTCTCTGTGTAAATTCAATCTCCCCTTGCACATCAAATTATGATTACATATGAATACTCATGCATACATATATACATATCTGTATACACACATGCAATTATGTTGCAAGAATGACAGGCAATCGATGGACATCACGACTCACAAAATGGATCCACAGAGATCACACTCAAAATCGAGGCTGACAGAATACAAGATGGAGAGATGAACTAGAATATTCAGAAAGTACTGGCTCAGCAATGACAATGATAGAGAAATGAGGCGAATCGTTGGGGAGGTTTATGTCCAACGACGGACATTAAAAGATATATATATATATATATATATATATATATATATATATATATATATATATATATATATATATATGCATACTATCCCTAATATACCCACAAAATCTGACTCAATAAAATCTAACTGCCCCCATTACCTTGGATATAATTTTTTGCTCACAATGCAAAGCTCCTGATGGTGGACTCAGGTTCCACATCAAACTTTGAACCCTTAAAAGCACATACTCATATAGCACACACTAATTGAGATGGGAAAAAATCCCAAAACATGTTTAGACTATTAACAACAAAAAACAAAAACAAAAAAAACATCTACGGATAAATAAACCCAACTTCAAAACACTTCACTTCCGAGTCTATCTCACTCTTTACAGTTCATATCATATCATATCATATATATATATATATATATATATATATATATATATATATATATATATATATATATATATATATATATATATATATATATATATATATATATATATATATATATATATATATATATATATATATATATATATATATATATATATATATATATATATATATATATATATATATATATATATATATATATATCCATTATCAAAATTAACTGACAAACTCTGTCTATTCAACCTGTGCATGTGCGTGCGTGCTCCCGCTTTGTTGACAGTATGTATAAGATTCGATTGGACAGTTTATGTCCGACAGAATGTGATAATTGTAGAGACATTTGGGATACACATCTCGTCCGACAATGGTGTTAATTGAGTGGCAAATCATTTTCTTTTTCTCATTTACGTGGTCAGTTATTCGATTTCGTACACGGTTAACACGAGTGCCGGGCACAATATGTTTCCTAATGTCTATAATCATCACATTCTGTCGGTTGTAAAACCGTCCAATGTAATGATATACATTTATAGAATATATATACTTTTATAGATAACACTTGTAACAGACACCCCACACACGCATATATATATATATATATATATATATATATATATATATATATATATATATATATATATATATATTATTGTGTCATCCCCAGACAGCTGATTCGATGTATTACATCTCTTCAGTGTGGCCATAGACTTTCCATCAACCCATCCAGTACCGCGAAGCGGGATTGAAACCTTTGCTCCAGATCCGGACACCGATATCCTACATCTGAGTTACGGAACTGGACAGTCAGTAAGGCTGAATTCAAGTGATATATTTATTTACACATAAATCGCTCATCCACCAGATTGCTCTATTCCTATAGAAGAGTATTGATATATATATATATATATATATATATATATATATATATATATATATACATATATATTCTATGCAAAGCGTATCAGAGCCTCGAAAAAAGATTTGAATTTGATATTTTCTATTTTTCAAGTATAATTAGTGTCTTTTTTGAAAATGTGATAGATGTATGAGAACCGCAAAGAATAAACAAAAACAAAATGAAAAGACGAAAAAACAAAAACAAAACAAACAAGCTGAAAGATAATTTGATTTTTGAAACATTTTAGTGCCTTATGGACACCATATTTATCTATTGAATAATTGAAGCAATCGAAGATGGCATTTTTCTGAGTGTCTCAGCGCTCCAAGCAA
>OY735239.1:34238034-34300534 GCA_963457665.1 Thysanoteuthis rhombus
TCTTGAGATCAAATTGGCTGGAAACGTTTGACGTAAAATCACGTAAAATTCTTTGTAGTTATGACAGTATCTTGGCTACCGAATGGTGAATACTTATGAGAGGTTGTTGGGTTTGTAATGGTGTACGGGTTTTTATAAAAAGAATTAAGCACCGAGACTTATGTGGCTTTTTTATTAGCCCAATCATTCTGGATCACTTTGTATACGCGTAAACTGTGATATCACAAGAAGTATTCACAAAACAAAAACGTCTGAATTTTCACTTCATCTAATAATCACTTCTCGCTATCCAAAAAAGAGCATTAAACCTTTAAAAAAATTTTGCTGAGCATTCTCAGACTCAAATAATATTTCCATGTCCGACAGTAACACACTTTCAAGCCCTTTCAAGCTTTTCAGATACCTTAGGACACATATTGCTGACAGATACAAACGAGCCCTTCAAACTGAGACAGTCTGTGTTCATTTTGTACTGATAACCAGAGTAGATAGCCTGTTTACCTTGGTTGCACGGATGCTCACAGACACAGTTCGAAGTGATGGTAGTTTGGGGTATTTTGTGTAAGTGGAGTTTTGAAAAGCAAACTCTCTTATAGATATCCTATGCAAGACCCAACACTTTAAAAAAGTATTACATATACCCGTCACCTGGGTTGGGCGGTAATAACTAAAATCACCCAAGTTTAAAAACAACAACCAGAACATTATCGGACTCATACTAAAGGACTAATTTAGCATAAAGTTTCATTGTAAATTGTAATCCCTCAACTAAAACCTATTTTTGGTGAGAAGATTACCCCCCCCCAAATGTTTTTCTGAACGTAATAATAAGCGAATGTTTCAATTTTAAGCCCCCTCATGCCATTTGTGTTGCCTATACGCGAGACACATTCAAAGATAGATAGCCAGCCTGATCCCCTTAAAAAGTCTAGAAACCTATGTTGATGAGCCCGACCATTCCTCAGCCGACAACATTGTTGATTTAGCAAGATTCTTCATTACGAAAGAACTCTACCATTTGTTACCTCCATATTAATGTCCAACTGTCTGTCTAAAAAAGTACCTTTTTGCTGGCCATGACCACAACTATCGCTTCCCAGGCTCCACATAACCCAAGTTTCTCTGTCTCAGCCAGGTTTGCTACGTGTGAAATAGACCAAGAGGTGACAAGCACCCGTAAATGTAATGCACCAACTAACCCTGCTATTTTTTTCGTAGCTGGGATAGAAGAGATGAATTCATGGCTTTCCAAAGGCCAAAATACGAAGTGAACTCAGATTTCCTCGGCTAGAGTTTGAACTCGACAACATAATTTCCCGAGATGCTAACCGCACAGCCATCTGCGATTCCTTTGTCTGTCAACTCACCATTCTATAAGTCTTTGAAAGAAGAAGCCATGGATTTAGCAGACGGCCATTATCTGACACTCTAGAGGAATGTAGACCGGGAAAGATCACTTCCCGCAGTTTGCAACGCAGGACTTCGTCATTCATATTTCCCGAATGGCGTCTTCCGCAGCCGCCATTTTAACTACTCTATTATTCCTCGCCACTTGAACGAGCCGCAAGACGCATAAATGAAAATTGGCGGGAAATCTGAAAATCGATTTTGAATGAACCAATCAATGGCTTTAAAGGACAAAAAGCGAGAAGCAATGGCGTCATTCTTTAGAGTGTCTTCCTTCTTGTTCTGAACGGTCAGCAAGAAATCATACTTCTCTATTTCTTTTTTTTTCATTCATTTTTCTCGTCTGCGTTCCTTCATTCCCTTCTTTTCTTACTTTCTTCTTTTCTTTCTTCCCATCTTCCCTCTCTTCTCTTTGATTCGTCCTCTTTTTTGGATACAAGTATCCCCTTCCCTTTCCTCCCTTTCTTTTCCACCTTTCTTTCTTCCTTTCTTCCTTTCTTCCTCTCTTTCTTTCTTTTCACCACCATCACTACGATGCTCAAGGCGAAACAACAGTCACTACCACCACCACCACCGCTGCTAATGTTATAACTAAGACCACCATCACTGAGACCAATGCTACCACCACTACCACCACCACTATCATCATCGCCACCATCATCACCACCATCATCAGTACAGTCAATCCCACTACTGCGACCACGTTTACTACTACTACTACTACTACTACAACTACTACTACTACTACTACTACTACTACTACCAACTTCTTATCTACCACTACGACCCTCATCTTAGTTTTCCATCACCAGGATCTCATCTGACATAACCATCTGCTTTGATTCTTATTACCGCCTCTTTACCATTCTTATCTTCAGTTCATTTTTTCCTCTCGTAGTTTCTTCTTATAAATTCCTTTTGTTGGGATTTGAACCGAAAAAAATCTTTCTTTTGCAGCGATCATTTCTTCTTCATTATCAATTGCCTTTTCTTTCATTATTTGTCTTTCCCTTCTATCATCTCCCAAGTTTATTCATTTTTCCTTCCCCTTTTCTTCAACTCTCATTCAAATGTCCTTTATTTTTTTCTTTCCTTGATTTCTCTTTCCTTTTTTGTTTTTCTTCATTAATTTTCTTTTTCCCTTCCCTCCTCTTCTTAATATCTTTTACCTTCATTTTCTTTCTTTCTTCCATTCGTCACTTTTTCCTCCTTTCCGTCGGTCTCACAGACATTTTGTTTTCTTCACTGCCTCTGCCTTTCCTTTTCTTTCCTTTTTATCTACTTCTTCTCCTTATTTTCGTTCTGCTCAGCATTCCTTTCTTTCCTTCTTTCATTAATACCTCTTCTTTTCCCCACTCCTTCTCTAATCGCTATTCAATAAGATAGAGAGAATAAGTTATCGACAAAAAAAGAGATAGAAGGCTTGATCGTTAAACTCAAGTCTGTTTGTTTCTTCCATTTCTGAACTTTTTCATGTTTTTCTTTATTTTCTTCCTTTTTTCTTTATTTCCTTAGTTCTTCTCTTTTCCTTCAGTCTCCTGCTTTCTTCCCAGCTTTCTTTCTTTCTTCCCACCATTTTCCTTCTTCCTATCTTCATTCCGCTTAATTTTCTTTCCTTTCCTTTCCTTCTTAATATATATGTGAATAGCTTCATAACAAAACTCATCGAACGCCACATTTGAAAAAAATAAATGAATAAATGAGTCCAGTCGATCCATCAATATTTTTCCTGCTTTTCTCGCCAAACATATTTTAAGCCTCGTTATGGATTGACAGAAAATTTCATTTTGTCGAAGAATGCATAATACAAGATCAAAATTTTCTTCTGTTTCTCCTCCTGATGAATTTGGACATAATGCGTTTTGTCATAGAGCTTTTTACTGGTATCTTTCTCTCCACTCTTTCAGTAATTTCTATTCTTTGATAACGCAGAGTAAATTATCGTCATTATTCTGGCGAAAGCCCGTTCTATTAAGATACTAATTAAGCGTCCATTTCAATATCCACTGATAACCAATAGATCGAGATTACGAAATATTTCCCAGCCTAAAGAATAGTTCACGTACCTAAGACAACGGATTTTGATGAAATCCTCGAAAGAAAGAGAAATCATGCTAAGAATCACTCTAGGTTGGCAAACTTTCGGTAGAGCAAGCTCAACCTTCAAGAACAAGAAAAACCCTATCCACCCTAGAAAGAAGGGTGTACAACCAATGCATCCTCTAGATAGTCACCCATGGAGGGGAAATATGGAACCTAACCAAAAGATTGATCCTCTAACCGAGAACCATGCAACGTACACAGGAAAGAATTATGCCAAAACTCACATAAAGAGATCACAAGATTGCACAATATATCAGAGAAAAAAGAGGAGATTGGGGTTTGAAGAATTTATTTAAAAAGTCTGATGGCAATCGGCTGGTCGGTTTGTGAGGATGCCAGAGAACTGCCGGGCATCACAACTCACAATATGGATCCCCAGAAATCCTATGCATAACTGTGACGGGCAAAATATAAGATGGCTTGACGAAGAAGATAAGTTCAGAAAATATTGGCCCCGTGAAGCTCATGATAGAGTTGTCCGTCGGATCGTGGGCAAGGTCTATGTTCAATGATTGACGCTAAAGAGCTGCTTCTACTGCTGATGTTGCTATAGGAAATTTTATCGTAGGAAGTAATGGTGTTTCTTTCAACTAACAACAATATTTTACGGGTATTTGATTGCGAGGCGAAGAAGCAAATATATTTCAGAGAAGAATAACAACAAAAAAAAAAAAGCCATGCGATAAAATACAGACGATTCCGGAAAGTTGTTTTATTCTCCCATTTTACTTGAATAATTCATTATAATCACTCGTAGCTTGCCAGGCCCGTCAAAGCTTAAACAGAACCCCTTATATCATACTGCATATTTCGTTTCATACTCTGTCTGTTGCTCACCGCTGACGGTACTGGACGAGGGTTTAGATTTTCCCCAATTAGGAATGAGTTGTCTGTCAGCTTGACTAGTTGTCAACTAAAGCTGACGAGCTGTCTGCTCTGTAATTAATTATAGCTGGGCGGGGTCAAAGACATTCTTAGGTGTATCTGTGTCTTAGCTGGAGTTTGAACGGCTCGGCGATTACATTTTCTGTGCTGCTAACCGTTTGGCCACAAGTACTTGCGAAAAATGTCCAAAATATGTTTCGATTCTCCGAGCGGGTAGTGAAGAGATTTACTGATTTTTTTTCCAGGAAAAAAAAAGAAATGTTCTTCACGTAATGGCTTCTGTGCGTCGGAGCAGAAAATTCTGGACTGCCGAGGAAACATTGAACGAAAAGATCGATAGACAAAAAGACCGAAAAAAAAACAAAACAAAAGACAAAACAAAGCAGAACAAAAAAAAAAGTTAAAAAAAAAAAAAAGAAGGCCCCCCCCAGTTCTGGTTAGTCACCCAATAGAAACTGTCACGTGATCAATAGAAAAAAAGGGTGATCAATGAATTAATCCCTACTCTCGCCTATTGTTACACAGTGTTCACTAAAAGAAGTTTGAATTAACCCCCCAAAACACAAGCATGAATGCTACCGGACAAAAAGTGGGGGATTAATTTAGCATAAACTTTTATTGCAAATTGAACCCCCTCTACAAAACCTATTCACAGTAAGGGGGTTAGGCATCTTTTTCAAGCATGATGAAGAGTTAATGTTAAATTTTGGGACAGTCTAGCTCCGTTTGTGCAACGTGTGCGCGTAATACATACATATATACATACATAATGTCTTTTCATTCACATACATGCATAGCCAGCCAGACCAACTTGAAAACTGAAGGAACCTATGTCGACAACTTCGGTGACAGTTTTGGTTGACAATTTCTAAAAACAATGGAAAAAAAGAGACAAATCCTTGGAATCAATATTTCCAATTCGTTCCTCGTTCGTTGCGCAAACGATATTTCTTTTTCTTTTCTCTCGTTTCCTTAAATACAGAAAGTTCACATCGGAAGTAGGACTGAATATATAAGCCTCGGCAAAAGGACAACGTATTTTACTTCATTTCCTGATCTACTGTTCAAAACTCACACAGAAATACACACTCACACACTCTCTCTCTCACACATACATATGCACATACATGAAAACCAATATATATATATATATATACATATATATATATATATATATATATATATATATATATATATATACATGAAAACCAATATATATATATATATATATATATATATATATATATATATATATATATATATATATTCTTGAAAGCTTTATAGCTTTAAACACTAAATATATAGAAAAACATTTTTTTCCAAAATTTATGTCATCTCAGTCAATTATTTCCCAATAACTATTGATGTAATTTATGTTATTTCATTCTGTATTTTTAAAAATGTTTCACAGAATTAAATATAATGTTGGCTACGTGAGAATTTTTCTTGTGGGTATTATCAATTCTATATAATTTAAATGTTTCAGCAAAAATAATGAGAAGAGATTTGACAATTTGGTAAAGAAAAAACTTGAAGCTGATAAGTACATTTCTAATCCTCAGTCGGTAGCTAAAGTTCTGTCTAAATTGTCAACTTTTAAAATCCTCGAAACGGTCGCATGGTATACAACTGATGATCCTAACAAGAGACAATCCATATATTGTGCCATAATAACAAAGTATATGTAAAACAAAGATAAATAATGAAGGAAATTGCATAAATTGCATTGACAGATATTGGGAAATCGGTGACCGAAGTGACACAAAAAAACCTTTTGAAAAAGTTTCAATGTTTAGTATTTAAAGCTGTAACGCTTTCTAGACAATATATATATATATATATATATATATATATATATATGTGTGTGTGTGTGTGTGTGTGTGTGTGTTTTTGTGTTTAAAACATTAAACAATTATATAAACTACGAATTTTGTGAAATAAGTAACTGAAGTGATACAAAAAAAAATTGAAAATTTTTTCTGTTTAGTGCTTCAAGCTGTAACGCCTTCTGAACTATATTTCACATATACTCTCCTTGTAAGCAGAAGTGTCAATCCCAAGGTAAATAACACTATCGTTTTTGACAGGCACTACACTAGTCATACGAAAAATCAACCGATAAAAATGAATGGATACCCCAGAAGAATTTTCAAAATGGAGAAAAAAAAAGGATGAATTTCTAGAATCAGTATTTCCAATTCCTTTTTCGTACGTTTCACTGCCGATATCCATCTTCTTTTCTATCGTTTCCTTAAATACATGAAGTTTACATCGGAAGTGGCACTGAATGTAACCATGAGTGAATGGGCAACTCTTTGTCCTTACAGAAATTAGTGGGTCACATACACACGCACACCCATGAACATACACACATACATATTTACACACATATCTAATGACATAACTGACTGTGTCGGAAGAAAAAATTGAGTGGAATTGACCGTGAATAAACAAAATGAGAATTTGAACTCTGAAAAGTTATTTGAGCCCTCGCATGTCTGGTGGTTGTTCAGCTCAATGGTAAAAGCTACGCTACATTGGAGCGGTTACCCTATCAGCCACAGGTTCGATTCCTGCTGCAGCCCCATTTTCTTTCATTGTTTATTCTACATACGTTGTCTACGCCAAAAATAACATTCACCATGCAATGACGGGAGATCTTTTACATTTTCGATGTAATATAACCCGATTCATAATCATTCTGTCGTATCATATATCATTTTTTAATAACACCCATATCTATGTATGCATATATTAGTTATGGCTGACAGACAAAGGTTTCTTTTAAAATCGTAGTAATTTTTCTTTCAGATAAAAATCAGTGACTCGATCTAATGAAATTAAATATAGTGTGATTGAGCACTTTTGATTATACTCCTGGTCATTATAAAGGCCAGGGAAAAAACAGTGGACGTTGAACAATTCCAACATTATGTAGGAATTCTCTTGCCCTTTGCAGGAGTTTGTTCCCTTTAACAGAACCCTTCCCCCGATCAAACATCAGTTTTGCATGTTTGACACTCCATTACTAACCTATAACGTACGTTTTCTTGCCATCTGTCTGATCAAAGTGCTATCTGTAACCATACTGATGAATAAAAAACAAAACAAACGTCAAGCACTGAAATTTCCGCCAGCATACGGCAGGTATTTATGTCAAAGCCGAAAACTTTGGACAGCAGAGGAAATATCACACAGGAAATGAACGGATAAGCCAAAAAAAAAAAAAAAATAAATAAATGAAATAAATAAATGAATAAAAATAAATAAAAATAAATAAATAAAATAAACAAGTAGATAAAAAAATAAAATATAAAAATAAATAAATAATAAATAAATAAATAAATAAATAAATAAAAAAAACAAATAGAAAAAATAAAAAATAAATAAACAAAAAAAAATGATTGCATGAAGAAAAAGGACCAAGTTCTTGAATCAATATTTCCAATTCATTCCTCTTTCGTTTCCCTTTCAAAGATTTTTTCCTTCTCTCTCGTTTCCTTAAAGTTAGCAAACGTTTACATCGGAAGTATGACTGGATATAAGCTGGAGCAAATGGACAACTCTCTATTCTATTCTATTTCCTGATTCGATGGATTAAACACGCTTACGCCAGCATACACATATACATACACAAACAGGCAAACAGACACTTTCACTCACAAACAAACACCTGTACACACATTCACGTACACTCATACTTACACTGACCCACACAAATATGCACACTGACACACACACGCCCTCAAACACACACATACATGCATGCACATATGCACACAAGCAGACATACACACACGTGCACAGGTACACATACATGCACGAGCATTCACACGCACGGATATGCTTAACACACACACACACACACACACAAAGACACACACGCGTCCACAGGTACACAAACATGCATGAGCACACACACGCACGGATATGCTTAACGTGCACACACACACACACAAAGACACATAATCATACACATAAATGTATTCACATAATCTATCAAAATAAAATTATTCCATGATCAGTTAGACGTACTCGAAGCGGTAGGATTACTCAGCGAGCATCTTGTGACATTTTTCAGGTAAATCTGGTCACTCAACGGTGTTGAATAATAAATATTTGTTGTATAAAACAATTTTCTTTTTCAATCAAAAAACTGCAGATTTGTTGATGTACCTACGCATGCATTTTCGACTTGTGAAGTCTGTACGTTTACACTTAGGAAATCCCATGAAAACACCGCGAGTATTGATCCTGTTCGATGGAAAATCTTGGTAGAGTACCAAACATTTCTCGGTGAATAAGTCTGTCCTTTGAAGACTTCCGGTTCCTTGTCAAGAGTCCATTTTCCAACCCCTTGGTTGCTGCTGCTTGTTGTTTTTGCAGAGTGCAATCAACGCTTTATCTGTTCTTTGAGTTGAAACTCGCTTTCGTCAACGTTTTCCGACCCACTGAATTGACAAATTCTCCCTATATTTCACTTTCTTCTTCTTGTTGAATACATTTGTGATTCCTTTTTTTTTGCAATTTCATCACAACCTAAGGAGGTCTGGCTGTTTTGTATGAGTGAGATCGAAGGAATTCTATCAAATCAGTTCGTAAGACTAAGTTGAATAGAGTTATGTAGCTTAAACCTTTTACAAAATCATTTTGCTTTTAAACTCTCAACGTTAGTATTGAAAATCCTATCATTGATTCTGAAGCTGAACATTCTGATTAATACCAAAAAACAGACCTAACCAAAATAAAACAGTCAAGTGTCAACGTTTATTTTCAATGTTTATCTTCAATGTAACAAATCTATTTTCATCTAATTTATCAATTATTTGCCACTATCTGTCCTTGTTCAACGAATCCAGTAAATCATCCCTGTAATAACTATATTTGCTCTTTTTCTTTTTACTTTCAATTGTTTGTCTCAGATCTATTCTATTCAAATAAAACGTCTACGTAGACTCTAGATCAAAACTTGAAGAAATGAAGGGGAGGAATTATCAGACCTTCGTTCCTCTCTGATCTACAGGTGGAACCAAAGTGTGCGAAAAAGCGGCAAAAAACTCACTTTTCAATGTTAGTACTGGGACAAAGCATTCTCGGCATGTCAACCATTCCGGAAAAGTAACTAAAACTTACTAATGTCATTAGATTATAGCAAATACTGAAATACGAAATTACTGATCACTCAGTATTTCAATAGAAAGGGGAGAATGATATCTACATATTGAAACCATATTTGCGCGGCTATCCTCCACAACGCTTTGCACACTTTTGTCTTCCTTCATCAATGGCTGCCAAAAATCGTTGGAGCTCTGGCGCTACTCCGATGGAAATTATCTGTCATCAATCCACTCACCGACATGTCACAGGCCAGCACAACAGGGTATAGCCTGACATTCCTTATAGTATGCATGATTATGAATATACCGACTGTTCCTGCTGGGTTTGCAATCCCAAAAGGCCCTGCCACGATGCTCAATTTAGGTGGGGGCTGTGTCTTCCAAGGTCCATTCTTACTGGGTCTGCAGTTTCAAAAAGCCCAGTCAAATCACTTACTTTGGATGACGTAATGTTTCCCAAGCGCAACTACCCAAGTACAACTTCAAGAACATCACCTAGAAAACAATACTTTACTTAGGCACCTACAACGTAAGAGCACTCCCTACAGATGTGCACCTGATTGTCCTTGAGATTGAGGTCAAAGATATCAAATAGGACATTATCGGTTTTAGCAAAATGACAAGACTAGGCAAACTAAAAGCAACGAAGTAAAAATGAAACTTTCATTACCGCTACAGAAAAAAGGAAAACAGCTAATTTGGCTTCCCAATTCATATGAAACTCTAAGACGACGTTATAGGATTCAAAACTATCCCAGATCGCATAGCTGATGAACTGTGGAGCTTTCAAAGCGATACAAACTGAACACCATTCATATCTATCACTTTACAGTCAACCAAGGAAGAGATGGGAAGTTTCTACGACGACTTGAACTCCTTACTCATTGATACTGGAAAATACTTAAAAATAATTATAGGAGACTTCGATGGTTACGCAGAACAAGGAACTGGAAGTTGCACTGGCAAGTTCGGATACAACCTCCGGAACAAAATCAAGTACATCTTAGCAGACAAAAATCAAAGTCATTCAAGGTCCAGAATCAATTTAAAGTAGGAAGTGATCACTAAATGATAAAATGTAAATTCGAAATGATTAACAAAGAAGAACACAGAAAAAAAAACTGCAACCACTTACCGTACAAAAAAAAACTCACTCGATCCTTCAGGCTCGAGCCCCCCCCTGTAATGAACTCCTCAACGAACAAAAGAGAACATCAACGAACTCAACAACAAAATAACAAACGTACTAATAGAAGCCACCATTATGTTTAAACCGAAGGGCAAACAATCCATTAGTAAATTCTCTGAAGCATCCAAGAATCTCATGGAAAAACGCAGAAATCATAATTCACCGACAAAAACAAGACAAAAGATTGAAGCAACCGAATTGAACAAAACCATCTATAAGAAACGAAGAGAAGATAACAGAAGATATAAGACAGGATTCATTGGAAGCATTTCCGATAAAGGTGGAAATTTTAAAGCTATCAAAAAAATCCCGTATGCCTAAAACAGAATAAAGTTCTAGAAAATTGGAACACTGCAATCATAATGCTATTATATAATAAAGGGATCGCGAAAGCTCTATCCAACTATAGGCCAATAAACCTATATTTACAAAATTTTCACCGAAGTGATCCCCAACTAAATCACCAAAACATCTAAAACAGGCTGGATTTGGAAGTAGCTACTCGACCATTGACTTTCATTTGGTAAATGAGCCGAAAGAAAAAAAACAACAGCTTATAAAATACCACTCGTTGTGGCATTTGTTGACCCAAAAGACATTCGAATCGGTGGAAATCCCTGAGGTAATTGATGCTTTGATATGAGGAGGCGTAAACTACGTATATGTAAGAGTTTTGCTGCATATTTACCGATACTGCCGTCCATTTTATAATACTATATAAAAAATTGGAGTCCTTCCAGCTAGAATAAGGGATAAGACAGGGCAATACCAGCTCAACCAAACTCTTCACAACTTGCCTCCAGATGAATTTCCGAAACCTAGAATGGGGAAACAAAAGAATGAAAATAGACAGCAAATACTTGAGTAACCTCAAATTTGCTGAACACATTGTTCTTTTTGCTGGGAACCTTCACATCCCCAACGAACGCTAGACGAACTGAATGAAGAAAGCATGAAAGTAAGATTTTACATGAACTCCATGTACAACAAACCTGTAGACAAAGAAAATACGATCGGAATCGAAAACACAAAACTGAAGAAAGCAGACCACTAAATAGAACTAGGGCAACAAATCCCATGAAATCCTTAAAAAGAAGAAATCAAGCAAAAATTCACCCTTGGTTGGCAAGCTTTCGATAGGGCAAAGTCAACCTTCATGTCTCATTAATTTTGGAAAAAAGGGGCAAACAACCTGTGTATCCTCCCAATGGTCACCCGAGGAGCCGTAGCATGGAACCTAACCAAAGAATTAACCATCATCCTGAGAACCATGAGTGCCCCCCCAAAAAACAAGGCTCAATATCACATTCATTTCATTGAGATCTCAAGACAGCATTAAAGAAAAGAACGGGAGTTAGAGAATCTAATATAAAACTCAAATGGCAATGGGCTGGCCATGTTGCAAGGATGTCAGACAACCGTAGGACATCATAATTCAGAACATGAATCATATGCCATGATAGGGAGGTCTATTGAATCTGGGGAAGGGGTCAAAGTCCAGCGATGGGTGTTAAAGGGCTACTGCTGCTGCTGATAAATGTACACGTCGTTAAATCGACACACCGTAAGAAAGGTTTTCAAAGGTCACCTCTCTTTGTAACAGGAAAATTAATATTGAGCTCAAGTGAAATCAGTAACTGTTCAATTACTCTTTGTACGGAATACCAGAATGAATGCAAAATCAAGAATTCATAAGACCATCAACTATTGTTCACATTTTTGTCGTTCAAAAGAGAAATAACCCAATTTTAAAGAAAAAAACGGACAATATTTTGACGGTACCGTAATGTATGTGAGTGGGAAGAAAGATTGATAAATAAATCGACAGATTCACGCTGATACACCCAAAACAACGCACACTTACATACGCTACGTACACACATTGACGTTTTCTCAATAACACAGTCACTAGATTCAATCATACGTATTGGCAGAAAACTCACCTCGTTTTAAATCCCACGCACAAATGATTTCAACTTTGACACGAGCACATATCCTTTTTTTGCCAGTAGAGATAAGCCATTCAGAATATCCTCACCCCCTCCTGTCCAAACTTTGTTATTCACAAAATTTCATCACTTTCCTATTTGACATTTGACATTTGACAACGAGAGGAAAAAAGTTTCTCGGAGCAAGTCGGAACAAATAAATACAATCTAGTATCCAAACTTTCGTTATCGTCTAATAGATTCACCATGTATGCACGTATACATATATATATATATATATATATATATATATATATATATATATATATATATGAGAGTGCCTGTATACACACGCGTATAAATGGAAAGAAAATCAATGCTAATCAAAAAGAAAACACACACACACACATACTATATATATATATATATATATATATATATATATATACATTTATATATAGATATAAAGCAATGAATACTTTTTACTGATCGATGGGTAACATAATGGAGAATAGGAACACAAATAAACAAACAATATGTACATGCCTCATCAATAGAGTTGAGGGACATAAAATATTTTGAAAGGTTTGTATGATCGATTCCTCGTTCTATCGAACTGTTTAAGCAGAAAGATTTTTACGACCACTTTAACTGAACGTGTGACCGCTAAATTTTTTTTATCGATATGACATAGCATTATTAGACAATCGATGGGAAATGTTATTGCTTCTGAAGGGTCATATTTTGATTGAATATTTACCGTTTTTGTTGTTCATGTCATACTCCATCTTAATATTGAAAAAAAAGATGTCATTCCATATGTTATAACCTATTAGATAAAGTAACGTTAGAAAAGAGTATTGCTTCAGATCGGTCGTATTTTGATTGAACATTTACCGTTTTTTTGACGTTTATATCATCCTTCATCTTAATATAAAAAATGATATTCTCATATGTAATAGCTTGAAAGATAAAAGAGCCGTTGGGAAAGAGTTATTGCTTCAGATGGGTCGTATTTTGAATGAATATATCTAATGTTTTGTTGTATGCTATTCTTAATCTCGATATGAAATAAATGACATTTCATGTGTTATAAGGTAATAGATAGAAATCGTTCGGAAAGGTATTGCTTCAGACGTGTTGTTTGATTGAAAAATGTACTGTTTTTTACTGTTTATATCGTCCTTCATCGTAATCTTCAAAGAGTGACATTTTATACGCTATAACCAGGGCCGGATTAAAGCAACTTGGTGTCCGGGGCTAGAACATGGCTTCTCAAAGTAAGGGTCAGGAACCCCATCCCCAAGGGTCACATAAGGATGATTGTAAGTCGCAGAAGTATTTGAAAATCTTATAAAAATAGAAGTTTAATTTTTTTCTATCATCTCTGTACAAATATGTACTCTTTTTGTTGCCTATTGTAATTATCGAATATTATTATCAAGGCTTGGTTGGTATCATGCATTGATTATACATAAACCCTGAGAAATAAATAATAAAAAAAGGTCGTGTTAGTCCTTCAATAGAAACCGTCATATGAGTACCATCTTTTGGCGGTATGCCGTCTTTGATCAATGAAAAATTGGAATAAGGGGAACCAATAAATATTTTTATCAGCTCTCGATCACTAAAACGTTCGAATCTTTTAAAAACAGGTGGGTACAAACTAGTCATCAATATACCAGAAATTTACATTGTAAATTAAAACCCCCACTAACAACCTATTTAGAGGAAAGGATTGTGAACAAAAATAACATAATTTCCTTGACATAATAAATAGTAAATGTTGAAAAATTCAGCCCTCTGGCTACATCGCTGCCTCCTGTGCTCTTGATACATGCATACATAGCCAGCTAGACCAACTTGAAAACTGGAGAAACCTATTGTGACAGTCTTGGTTGACTGTTTTCCAATACTTGTACCAACAATACAGTTGAGGGATATGGAATGTGTTGAAAAGTTTGTATGATCGATACTTCATTTCATCAGACTGTTCATGCTGAAAAAAACATTTTTCTTGCATTGTATTTTCCTTGCAATGGTGAACAAAGATGTGCTAGTGTTCTCATTTAACCGACAACCAATATTCTCTCTATTTCCCTCGGATAATGTGATGGTTATGCCTCACACGCAGAAGGTTTCCGGTTTGACTCCCGATATGATCACATTGAGAATAAAGACATAACTGTCAAAATCGAAGATGCAAAACTGGGGAAAGTAGACCACTGCATCTACTTAGGACAGCAATTATGAAATCCATAAAAGAAGAAGAAATCAAGCGGAGAATAACCCTGGGGTAGCAAGCGTTCGTTAAAGCAAGCTCAACCTTCAAAAACAAGACGATCCCAATAATCCTAGAAAGAAGAGTATACAACCAATGCATTCTCCCGATAGTCACTTATACAGCTGAAACATGGAACCTAACCAAGAGACAAACCCACAAACTGAAAACCATACAGCGTGCTCAACTTCACATGGAGAGATTACAAGACAGCACAATATATCTGAAAGAAAGCGGGGGTCAGAGACTTCATAGAATCTAGTAGAAAACTCAAATGGCAATGGGCTGGTCACGTTGCAAGAATGAAAGACAACCAATGGACATCACGATCCCCAGAGACCAGATGCGAAACCGAAGCCGACAAAAATCAAGATGGAGAGATGAACTACACAAATTAAGAAAATATTAGCTCCACAACGCCCATGATAGAGAAATGTGATGGATCCTGGGGAAGGTCTCTGTCCAACGACGGACGTTAAAAGACTAATGAAGTTGATGATGATGATGATCGAAGACTATGGAAAACCCATCTTCAGGACAACTTTCCCCGTGCTCTAAGCAGCAAATTGAATACACCCTAAACTGTATGATTAAGGTGGAGGTATCCTTTGATTTGCATCCTGTCAACGGGTGGGTGTAAGATCTTGGAGGAATAATGTCCCTGTCACGACAGTATTCGAGAACCACTAAGCAGACGCATTCAACACAAAGCAAGTCTTCGTAACCGGTCACCAAGACTCACTGGAAGTTGTCTCCTAAGAGACGTTACGCTTTTACCGTTTTATGGTTTTCTCAGTAATTTTTTCATGCATGGGACCAAAAAGCCTGTGAGCAACCAAAGAAATGGAATACGCAGAACATATTTTCACTTGGGAGTTAAAGTCCGAACTTTATGAAACAAAGGTCAGTTATTTTCAACAAAAAGTGTTTATTTAAAGAAATGGTTTATTTGGCGCATTGATTTTTCTAAAGACGAATTCTTTGTGGATAGGATAGTGAAATAATATATACACAGTATAATCATTGGGTAAACCTGAAATCAAATGATGTAACGTTGAGCAAGCGCTTTATGAAAATTGCTCTTTGGGTCAGGTAGTTTTATAATGGGACATTTTTATTTTTCTAAAGACGAATTATTTGTAAACGGGGTATTGAAATGATTTATACACAGTATAATCCTTGGGTAGATCTGAAATCAAATGATGTAACATTGAGCAAGCGCTATACAAAGATTGCTCTTTGGGTCAGGTAGTTTTATAATTTGACCTTTTAGATGCAGTAGCAGATTGACTGACTGTTGACTAACTGATTGACTTCTGGCTGACTTGGGTGTGGCGTACAGAAGAACTCTCTCATCTTTCGTTTAACCCAACTCTTTCAATGTATGTCTGAAAGTGCAACGGAGAGATCTATGGTGTGTCACTAAGGTTTGTACCTTTATCCGAAACTTCCGAAAATCGATCCATAAACCTACAATCAAGTGAAGTAACCCAGGAAAAAGAGCTATATGACAATTGCCTTTTTGGCTGGGTAGTTTTATCATTGAACCTTTTGGGGTAACGCAGCGACATCTCCGGTACCAATTACTGTCACTGAGTGACTAACTGCTGACTACTGATCGACTGCTGACTGATGGATTCCCGCCACCTCGTTTAATCCCACTCCTTCAATACATGTCTTGAAATGCAAGGCATGGAGCATTTATGGTTTGTCTTTCGGGCTTGTTTCTCTATCCGAAACTTTGAAAATTCTTGAACGATGTTAGAATTTGACCGTGCGACGTAATTTTCTTTGAGCGTGACTGTATGACCGTTGAGCTTCGAGAGAGAACATCGCCGACGACTGAATGTTTATTGTTAATCGGATTAAACTGACATTTAGCCAAGCATCTACGATTTCGGTCAACCGCTGTCAACCCTAGGAGTAAACAATTCATAACTTTTACTTAATGATGGTCCCAAAGCACAAGAGTAGAGATGTTGCCAATTCGTATATGTCAAAGAGAAGTCAGAGAGAACTACCTTTAAGTGAAAAGGTGAAAGTTCTCGATTTAATAAGGTAAGAAAAAAATGTTTGTTGAAATTGCAAAGATCGACGGTTAGAAGGAATTTTGAATCCGTCACATAGCTTTTATTACTATATGTTGTTAGAATTATTGTATTTTGTTATCTATCATTGTCGCCAATCTATTGTTATAGATAAAATAAGAAGTTGAATGGTCCAATTGGAAACAAAAGAACATACTATCTAATGCAAATGCAGTGATTCCCCCCGTATCTGCAGGTTTGGTATCCGCGGTTTCAGTTATCTGATGTCAACCCTCAAAATAAACCAGAGTTTCACGTAATAATGACCTAGAAGCTCAAGAGTAGTGATGGTGACATTTTGGATACGTCAAAGAGAAGCCGTAACACACTTTCTTTAAGTGGAAAGATCAAAGTTCTTGACTTAATAAGGGAAAAATATGTCTGCGTTGCTAAGATCTAAGGAAAGAAAATATCTTTTATCCGTCATATAACTTGTATATAAGTAATTGACCAACGTGGCCATCAAAGATGCCGGAGGTCTCTATCCTTTTTTATACTTACGTGTGTTTATGTGTTTGTGTGTTTCAGTACTCATGGTCATACTGTTTTGTCTGAAGACTTTCTGTAAAGGATTCTTTGTTTTTTTTTTGGTCTTGTTTTTACATTTTTTTTTCATTAACGTCTCGATTCTCCAGAATTTTGAAAATTCTATCTTGGATGTTTTTCAGTGGAAAATGCCTGTGATGTCATAAATAGAGTCTGTTCTGACCATATTTATTCTCTGATGGTATATCTATTTACACGACTTGGAATTTTGACTCTTGGTGTTGCTCAGGGATAAACGTAACTAATGAATTGACAACACATTGAAAAATATAATTTCTCTTTAACAATCACGACGAATAGGAAAATAAAATACACTTTTGACCTAAATCTTTATTTCAAATCTGAGCTCTCTGGTCACTGTCGTAGAGTGATGGCTATACTTGAGGTGTAATTAAAAAACGAAAAAGAATTTAAGATGAAAGTAAATAGTAGCCAAACAATAATTATGTTCCTAAATACTTTGCTCCTCCCCCAACTGATGAATAATTACTTACATTTTATCATAAAAATAGCCTAATTTAGCATTATCACACATTCATATGTCGCTATGTTTTCCTCCTACAACATCTTCCCTTCACTATGGTCTGATAACGTTAGTCATCAAGAAGAGAGAAAGGATAGAGGGAGAAACTAGATTATATATGACAAAAAACCCCCAAACCCCCAAACTTATCGTGAATAATATGTGTGTCATTCGGGAGTAGAATGAAAATCCTTGCATGGAAATTATTTGTTTCTAATGTTTAGAACAAAAACGGGATACAGAATGACTTTTGATGACCTCAGATAACCTCAAAGTTTGACCTATGTGTGAAGTGAATTTATTTGATTCTTCGTGCCAAATAATAGCCCAGTAAGCCTTGTACTTTTAGCACGCAGGAACAAAGGAGAAACAAACAAAATCCTCAAATGCCAATATTCTATTTCATATTCGTATCATAGGTTCATATATTCATAATGTATATTCAAATCAAATATTCTTATCACAATGTTATTATTGATATTTGAACATAATATTTGTCAGAATATTTTTTGTGTCTTCAACCTTAAATGTTAAATGTCGCATAAAATTGGTCTTAGGGGAAGAGGGAAGAAATTCAGGCTAGAAATGGTTCTAATTGATGGACAGTTTTTGCCGGAACATTTGATTTTTAAGGAAGAGAAATAAAACTTCCTAATTATTTACTAAGTTTTATCCTTAAAAAGTATAGTTTTTGATGGTTGTTCAAGGTTGACAAGGAGTAATGGCTAAAGAGACAACAGATTGACGAAAATATTTGGTGAGAGAATTTGGGAATGAGCCTGAAAAAGAGAGAGAGAGACAGACAGACAGACAGACAGACAGAGACAGACAGAGACAGAAAGACAGAGAGTGACAGAAAGAGTATTCAAACGAGGAAGAGAGAGATAGAGAGAGAAATATACTCGGAGAAAGGGCGAAAAAGAGACAGCGACATAATGATGGGAAATAGAGAGAGAAAGAGGCAGGACAAGACAGAGGGTTATAAACCTAGAGTGAGAGGGGGAAGAGATCAACAGACTGACGAATAATTAGACAGAGGGAGAAAGAGTGAGCAACTAAATTATGAAATAGATAAAGTGCGGACCATTAGGCAGGATATTAAATGAGTAGATGGAGAGAACTGGCAGAACCAGGTTTGGTTAGTTGCTCTGTATGAGTATTCAGCAGAAAAGACCACAGGACAAACGTTTTTTGGGAAGGTTCAGAAAAAAAAAAGTTTTCTTCTAGATATAATAAGTAGTAGATGATCAAACTGTCAGCCCCCTGACCCAACTGATGCGACCTGTAGGGCAGAATCACTTAAAAACTGAAAAAAAAACTGGTTGACGGTTCGTGATATTAAAGTGATACTCATCATCAACTCCATCTACGATTTCAGGTCCACTGTTAGGAAAAGACCTTTCCCAACTCATCTGATGACGATTTAATGGTCATGTTGGTTCTGGGAAGGTAGTGGCTAATTGAGCTAGTATGGCATTCAGAATTGCCCTTCTCGTAGACTAGTTGCCTTCCAAGGCTATTTAACCATACCTGGTACCTAGTTATTGACTGGCTTAGTCGGCCTAGTTTGAACCTAGTACAAAGTTTTTTTTAAATTAATCTGACCGACTCTTGGTATAGTTTACATAAAAAAAATAAAACAAAGCAACCAGGTATAAACTGAGTCAAAATTGGGTCAGGCTTGGGAAATGAGAACTAAAAAATTGTGAATCTTAGGCTTGTCCTCGGGAATGTCTCGTCTCATTTCCATTTTTTCCCGTCTCATTTCTCGATTTCTATTTCCACATTTTATATGAGACTTCGAATTTAACTTTCAGTAACATTTTTCCGACTCAACGGAGACCTGAATAGTTTGACTTAACTTTGACATTGTTTTTGACTGACTAGAACTAGCTTTCGTTTCTTCCAAGAATTTGACCAAGTACAAGTCTAAGCTTTTAACTAACTGCTAACTATATATTTTACTCATAGCTGGAAGGAGAAAAGATGGATTCATTCTTTTTTAAGGGTATCAATGCAAAATGATTGTAAACAGTCTATGGGCTCGGCCCACTGATTGCTCTGTCCGAGCCGTAACTCTTACGCCACTCTCATCTCCTCGTTATTCGCACTTCCTAAAAAGTAATGAATCAATAACAAAACATTGAGATTGAACTTGATGACCCGTTCGATTACTTTTTAATCCTCAAATTAACGATTGTTTTGCCATTTTCTCATTTTTACAACTCTTTTCTCAACTTCAAAGCTTAAAAACGCATGAACCCAAATGAATCTGGCGAGGGAGGAGGTGACCAAGATGGCGTCTGTCGTAGAACAGAAATTATTTCTTCTGCCTTCCTCACTTCTCACTCTCCTTGACCTTTCATCACATTGTAGCTTTCTTTTTCTCATTCTCATGTAAAGGCTCTCTTTCTCTTTCTCCTAAGGATAGTTATATCATTCTGTCACTTTATTTCTTGTTATTTCTCACTCTCTTCTTCAGCCTCTCTTACTCTTCTTTCTCCCATCGTCGTTTCATCATTCTCTCTCTTTTTTTCTTTTAGTTTTACTTTCAAGATCTTTAAATTCAATCCATTATCAATTTTAGTTCGCCCTCTCTTTTTTGTTTGTTTCAGTCTCCTTCTAAAGTTCTCTCTATTTCTCCTCGTCTGTTTTAATCATTTTCTTCCTTCCACTTTCTCTCACTCTTTCTTGCTCTCACTTTCAAATTGTCTGTCCCTGTCTTTCCCTCTTTGACTTTTCATGATCCGCTCATACTCTCCTTCATTCTCTGCCCCTCTCTCTCTCTCTCTCTCTCTCTCTCGTTGACTTTGAATTCTAACAAAATAAACAAACAGACATAACCAATATGGCGCTTATCGCAACAAAGACAGCAGAGTTAGAAAGAAAAACAGAGACTTTCAAAAAGTAGAAAAGAACAGACAAAACGGAATTGAAGGTCAATAACTATCAAAATAATAAAAAAAGCACACAAATCAACAGGATATGAAAACATAAAAAACAAGTCTGGAAGGTCACTCAATAGAAACCGTCACACAGCCAGCGACTGTTAAAGGAGATCAATTAAACAATAGGGAAAAAAAAGGATTGATCAATGAATATATTACTTCTCAAGCATTTTGTTGGGCAGTGATCACCAAAAAAAATCTAAACTTTCAATAAAAAAAGTCTGAATACTACTGGATGTAAAATGGGTCAATTTAGCATAAAATTCCATCACAAATTGAACCCACACTTTGGTTGATTCCGGAATTTAAAAACAACGAATAAACTGTATTTTACACTCTCTATCTCCATTGGTGCTGCCTGTACGTATGATACATAGAGAGCCAGCCAGCTAGACTAATTCAAAAACTGAAGAAAATATGTTGACAGTTTTGGTTAATGGTTTCTAAAAACACTCTTCATCGATTTTCGAGACGCCATTTTAAGTTTCGCATGTATATTTTTTTTTGCTTTTGTGAAAATTAAACTAATTGTTTCCGCCTATTTGAGATTGGGTAATGAGTCATGATAAATTGTTCCTTATAAAATTTCTGGACGGATACACAGAATTATCGCGTCGACAGTGTGAGTGTTGTTGTTGTTGTTGTTGGCGTCGGTGTTATTATTGGTGGCAAATTGAAAGAAAAAAATATCCTGTCTGTATTTCAAGAAAAAAACAAAACAAAAAAAAAAACAAAACAACAAAGACTATAATCTCTCCTAAGGAGATGCGAGTATTGAAGCAGGTAACGCCCCGGATAATAGAGCAGGCGAGCCGATTTCGAACTCTGATCAAAGTGATAAACATTGACATCGCAGTAATACCCTTGGGAGAAGCATGGATCCATCTTTTCTCGTCCCAGCTATGGGTGAAAGGGCGGGGCAGACTTAGATCTCTAACTTTGGGGAAGCGAGCAGTCAACTTTGACGTCTTTCCGGCAGCTCCTGCAGCCAAGCTAACGGGAAAGGTATCGCACTCCATTTTTTGGGGGACTACATCAGTAAGGCCAGGAGCAAAATACTGTCATTTGGCATTCAAGGGTCACCATACGCCCAACTCTTGTGTCTAGGAGAAATGTCTTCAGAACTGTTCTGAATCTCTCATAAGGCGTAGCAGGTCTGTCCGGAAAATATTGAACCATTTTTGATATCTCGACAACCGGTTGTGCAGCTTTGGTGTAACACCCAATCAGAAGGAACTGTGGATGCATTAGTGGACGCTTTCCTATAAGATTGTCAGACGACAGTAAAACGTCATTGAGTGACCCCACGTGCGGCGTGATCACCGTAATCACATTGACTGAGCGAGTCATCTTTCAGGTTTCGTGTAGGGTTCTTTTGGCAAAACATCGCATCATCTAGGTTTCTCGTCAAGATTAAGCTCTCTGGCCTTTCCGAAAGAGAATCAAGACCGTGATCGAGATTAAGGAGAACGCAACAGCTTATGCTGATCCCGAAAGAGATTTTGCAGACTGCTTAGAAAAGTGGGACAGGCGTTTGGACAAATATGTGGGGTTCCAAAGGGGGTTATTTTGAAGGGGCTAAGACATCATCGTCTCATTTCCTTTGTCAATTGTACATGATTGGATACTTTTGGGACACGCCTCGTATATCAACTGTCCAGAGCAGGGATTCATAAACCGAGGTAATTATACTCCTTGGAGTATGCATAGAAAAATTACTCGGCGTCTGTAAAAACACTGTGAATTTGAAGTAATTACAAACAATTAAAGACAACTGATGTGACTTGTTGAAAACATTTTTCAACATTAACACATTTCGTACAAGACTGTTAATTGTGAATGATATGCAAGTGTCTCTCTCTGAAACTGTGTCTAGAATGGAGCTACTTGTTGTAAATAGCCAAATTCATTTAATTTAAATCTAACATTAAATTCAATGGAATTACTAACAGACACTGCATGTCTATTGTCTGTTCTGTGGTATCCATGGACTTTGCACTATTTCTTTTACGTGGATTTCACCAATATTGTCAGATGGGTCGAACAGGTACGCTTGAGGAAGAATTCTGAGTACCCTGCCCCAGAGAGAGAGAGAGAGAGAGAGAGAGAGAGAGAGAGAGAGAGAGAGAGAGAGAGAGAGAGAGAGAGAGAGAGTATTATCGTACTTATTCTTTAAAACAGCATAAGTGTTACTAATATTAGGTACACATGATAGATACCCTTATCAGTCGCAGTAATAACAATAACAATATAATAATGAATATTATCAAAGATAGAAAGTTGATAGAGGTTAATCACTATCGATTTTACCATAAAATCAATACGACAACGAAAGGGTTAGTGATTTAGTGAGTGTTGAAAAAAAGCAACAGTTGATCTCTTGTAATGTGTGAACTGAACCTTTCGCTTTTGTTATCGGTGTTTAAAAATATCATAATTGTTTTGGGAAAAGGCAATATGACAGGCGGGCCTGACGGTTCTCACTTAATAGGACTGTGTTTCATAGACAGTCGCTCGGTCCATTTCTTGGTCTCATCAATCTATCTCGGTCTGTGCGAATCTATTTATCTATCCGTTGTAGGTGCGAAAAGTGTCGAAAGGTTTATTTTGCTATACTGATAATAATAGACACATATGCAAATTTCTTTCCTGTTTGTTTTTCCAATGATCTCATTTCTTAAATTTACTTTCCTATTATACCATAACAATGAAAATTACGTCATAAAAACTTCATGTCCAATCATTCTTTAAGATAAATTGAGTCGAGATTATACCTATTACCGATCTATACATAAATAATAGATGAACATTCATGCTAATATACTTATACATTTACTTTTAAAGAATGTGGACCAAAACTCGATTTTAATATGAAAATGAAAAATATATTAGAACAACAGTAAACAGTTAAAAGTTATATACAAAACATCAGAACCAAGAGGAACAACAAATATCCGATACATTCAAAAGAGGGTAGCTTTTGCAGACGACATCGTCCTTTTTCTGGGAACTCTTCATGATTTCCAAAGAATGCTAGACAAACTGAATGAAGGAAGCAAGAAAGTAGGTTTCTTATTGATCTTCGGTAAAACAACTGTCATATCCAATGCACATACTGAGAACAAAGACGCAGCAATCACATCGAACTGGAAAAAAGTAGACCACTACATCTACCTTGAACAAAGAATCTCCATGAAATCCTCAAAAGAAGAGGAAATCAAGCGAAGAATCTCTCAACCTTCAAATATAAAAACAACAACAAAATAACAACATTAGTACTAAATAGAGGGGTGTACAACTAATATAAGTATCATTTCTATGGAGGCAAAACATGGAATCAGACCAAAATATTGACTCTGAGAATTATGCCACGTGCACAGGAGAAAATCATGCTTCACATCGTATGGAGAGATCACAAGACAGCATCGTATATCAGAGAAAAACAGGAGCCAAAGCTATTATAGTATTTATTAGAAAACTCAAATAGCAATGAGCTGGTCATGAAGCATTAATGTCAGATAGTCGCTGTACATCATGACTCTCAACATGGAGATCATATGCGAAAGTGAAGGTGATAGAAAATAAGACAGCCTGACGAACTAAACAAGTTCAGAAATTACCGGCTCTGTGACGGCAATGATTGAGAGGTCCGTCAAATTTTAGAGAAATGTCCAGCAACGGATGCTTAGAGCTTGCAGCTTCTGATGATGATGTGATGAGTACTAGAAGGTGCACAATGCTCCATCTAAAATATTCTGGCTCGGGTCATCGTTCTAGAACATTCACAAATGATATTGACGTCATTCGATTGCATGTGGCTCGATCAATAATTGCCAGATCAGGACACTTGAAGGATCACAATGCCCGAGGGGAAGGAATTGTCACTGGAGCGTTGAGAATTGATTAGATCATCATCATCATCATCATCATCAGTAGCAATAGTAACTTTTTAGTGTCCAGTGTTGGACATAGACCTTCCGTAGGATTCGCCAGACCTCTCTATCGTGGGCGCCACCGAACAAGTACCTCATAAACTTGTCTAGTTTGTTATATTTTGCTGGCCACAGTTTCGCAAATAGAATCTGGGTATCTTCGTAGTAAGTGGCTATATCCTCCAGTTGTTTGACATTCTTGCGACGTATAAGTTTTTAATGGATTGGCTCTGCGACGCCCATGACAGACGTTGAAAGATTGATGATGATGATGATGTTGATACACTAAGCTGTTTTATGGTCTCTCCATGTTATGTCGAGCATGATTCTCTCTTGTGCATGTTACATGGTTTTCAGTTTTTCAGTTGTCAATCTTTTGGTTAAGTTCAATGATTGTGCTCCATAGGTGACTATCTGGAAGGAGCATTGGTTGTAAATCCTTCTACTAAGCACAATGGGATTTTCGTATTCTTGAAGGCTGAGATTGCTATGTCGAATGCTTCCTTACCTAGAATATTTCTTTGCCTGATTTCCTTTTATTTTCAGGGTTTCATGGAAATTCGTTGTCTTACATAGTTGTAGTGGTCAACTTCAATGACCTTGAATGTGGAACCGTCTCGACCAAGGTTTGGAAGCATTTTTATATCTTATAATTATATTTTCGCAACGTAATGGATTTTTCTCACTAACTGCGTTTGTCTTCATCAATTCACTCCTATCTTGTCCAACTCTGTACTGAGTCTGGAGTTAACTTTGTTATCCCATCGTATCAAGAATAATCCTCACCAAAAATGAGTAAAATCCACTTTCCTCTACTGTTATTTGAACTCACAACCACCAGATTATCCAGAGGCTATCTTACTGACAGAGCTAAATTGACAATTGTTGGATATTAACGAGAATTATTACAAGTATATTCAGAGATTGATTCCATTATGAATAAATACGTTTACATCCGAAAATATGTTTATATTGTTTTTGTTTATTACATATACAGAGTATGCAGTAATCATCTTCAGTCGGAATAAAAGTTGGAGTTGAGTTTGTCCCTGCAGCAATCAGACTTGTTTCAGTCATAGTCCTCCCTATCTATCTCTGTGGTGCCCCTTGGTACACCACTGCATCTGACGGATTCAATAAATTGTCTAGGAAACAGATGATGAATGTCTAAACTTGTTGGTACGGTCATTCAACGCTCTTCTCCGCCATTTGCCATCATTGATTAACTGAGACGAGGGAACGATCACGTGAATAAATCTACAAACAAATATTCACAAACAAAAATTTTCAAACATAACGATTCCTCTTGTGGGAAAAAAAAGATGTGTTCCGCACACGTCTTCAGTCATGTACTTCGCACTCTGCTGGAAAAATTTTAAACCCTTCGACGCATGCTCGTATTCTACTTGACACGCCACTTCCGTTTTTTTTTCACCTGGTGTAAGGGAAACAACCTGAAAATTGATAATCACGATGCCTAAGTATCACACACACACATGCACATACATTCACACACATGCACAGACACAGAGGTTAGGCGAATCTTGGGTAAGATCTATGTTTAAGGATGGACACTAAAAGGCTGCTGATGATTTCGATGATCTGCCCTTAAGGAAGACAAATCAGACGGTAGAAGACAGAAAGAAATCGTGGAAAAAAATTGGGGTGTCCACGGACAAAATGTTGAAATAATCAGCATAGACAAAGAGAATAGACAAATTATACTAAACATAATGTTTAAAATAGCCCGTCTAACAGTTCAGACAAATTACAAAATAATGATCGATTATGATATTATCAATGGTAAAAAATAATGAGCGGCAATCACCATCGATTTAAATATAAAACTATATCGACAGCAAGTGGCTTACTGATCTGGCAAGTGAACTTCCGTTGAAAGTCAGACCATAGATGCGCTAGATCGATGTCGCAGATTCCCCTAACAGCCCCTTCCTTTAAAAACCTATTCTTCTAAAAGTTCCTGTCTTTAAAATGTTTTTTGATAGGTCGATTTTAGTTACTCAGGGGAGCTAAATGCGACAGAAAAGTTGCTAGATCGAGCTCCAAAAGAGAGTCAAGGAATTTTGGTATGTCAGTCGGTGACAGTAGTTGGTGCTCGAAATGGTAGCGCATCTAAAAAAAATTTGATAAACGTAAATCACTTTTGATTTCATCATAAAATTAGATTGTCAACATAACGCTTTACACATCTGTATAACTGACCATAGATACGCAAGTCGTTTTCTTGTGTTAAGATCGAGCAAGGACAATGTTGTCATTTCCTGCCACTTCTCATAACTACTACGTCACAAAGATGAACACTCTCTTAGTCATCCTTCGCCATTTCCTCTTATCACTACTGCTTCTCCAACTCCCTGCCGTTGCCTACCACATTTTTTTTGCAATGTTTGAAAATTGGTGGTATTGAGAGATGGCAGGAATAGTGTTTGCATTGAAATATTTCAATAACATTTTCCAGGTATAGCTTTGGCATCAGAATAAAACATCAACGTGTGGCAGACAGTGGCAGGGATGAGAGTATCGCCGTCTAAATTCCCCAGATCTGAAATCTAGGAAATGTATATTCCATTATATCAATAAATCATATGTGAATTTAATCTTCAACATTTTATAACTTTAAAATATTACTTGATTTATTGATATTACGTATTCTATTCATCATCATCATCATCATCATCATCATCATCATCATCATCATCACCATCATCATCATCATCATCAGTCTTTTAACTCGCGTCGTTGGACATAGACCGTCTTCAGGATTCGCAAGACCTCGCTATCATTGGCATCGCAGAGCAAATACATTCTGAATTTATATAGTTCGTCTCTCCATTTTGTATTCTGCCAGCCTTGGTTGCGCATGTGATCTCTGGGGATCCATGTTGTTAGTCGTGATGTCCATCAGTGGTCTGCCATTCTTGCAACATGACCTGCCCATTGCCATTTGAGTTTCTCAATGGATTCTATGATGTCCCAGACTCCTGTCTTCTTGCAGATATATAGTGCTGTCTTGTGATATCTCCATGTTATGTTGAGCATGATTCTATCGTGTGCACATTGCATACTTCTCAGTGTGCGGGTCAGTCTCTCGGGAAAGCGTCCATATTTTTTGACATCCAGACGCAAAATTTAAATTTAGATAAAATATCTAAATTGGCCACACTGGGCATGGCCTTTCGGTATGTCCGCCCGTTCGTCAGCGATGGGAATCGGTGCTAGAGATGAAAGCACATCTAAATATAATAATCGATTATAATGTTATCAAAGATGAAGAGTTGATAGAGGTTAATCACAATCGATTTTACCATAAAATTACGTGACAACAAAAGGCCCAGTGATCTAGTGAGTGTTAAAAAGAACCAGCAGTTGATCTGTTGTAATGTGTGAACTGAACCTTTCGATTTAGTTATCGGTATTTAAAAATATCATCTGCGCCTTTGAAAGGAGGCAATATGGCGGATGTGACTGTCGATTTCCGCTAATGGGACTGTGTCTCATGAACAAAAGCTTGGCCATTACGACGTTCGTGTCATATCTGTCTGTTCATATCTGTCTATTTATCATTTATCACTCTTTTTCTCCCCTTCTCTACGTTCATATCTATCTAAATTCATTATCTATCTGTGTCTTAGTTCCTATCAATCTATCCGTCCATCTCAGTCTATTCATATCTATCCCAGTCTATCTATCTATTCATCTATTCAAACCTATTCATCTATCTATATATTCATTTCTATCTATTCCTTTATCCATCTATTTATCTCTCACTCACTCACTCTATCTATCTATCTATCTTATCTATCTATCTATCTATCTACCTATCTTATCTATCTTATCTATCTATCTATCTATCTATCTATCTATCTATCCATCTATCTATCTATCTATCTATCTATCTATCTATCTATCTATCTATCTATCCCAGTCTATTCATTATCTATCTATCTATCTATCTATCCATCTATCTATCTATCTATCTATCTATCCATCCATCTATCTATCTATCTATATATCTATCTATCTATCTCAGTCTATTCATATCTAGCCCTGTCTATTTATCATCTATTCATTTTTCTATCTATCTATTTGAGATGAATATCTATCAACTCACATATCTATCTTTCTATTCATATCTAACTATTCATTTATTTGTATCTCTCTCTCTCTCTCTTTATGTATTTCAGCCTATTAATATCCATTTATTTATCCATCTATTCATATCTATCTGTCAATCTATTTATCTTATTCTGTCCATCTTTATCTGTAAAAGTCGGTCCAAATCTATGATTGCCTGAATTCCAGTCAGATAAAACAAGTATTGGGATTCTGGTAAATTCGAGACGTGTGCAACAATCATGTCGGAAATCAGAACACTACTAGCATAATCGAAGACACAAAACTGGAGAAAGTAGACCACTACATCTACATAGGACAACAAATCTCTATGAAACCCACAAAAGAGGAAGAAATCAAGCTAAGAATAACCCTAAGTTAGTAAGCTCAACCTTCGAAAACAAGACGATCCAAATAATCCTCAAAAGAGAAGTATACAACCAATGCATACTCCCGGGAGTCACTTATGGAGCTGAAAAATGGAACCCAACCAAGAGACAGACCTGCAAACTGACAACCATGTAACGTGCGCTTGAGAGAATCGTGCTCAACCTTACGTGAAAAGATCACAAGACAGCAAAGTATATCAGGAAGAAAACAGGAGTTTGAGACATCATAGAATCAATTAGAAAACTTAAATGGCAACGGGCAGGCCATGTTGCAAGAATTGTAGACAACCGATGGACATCAAGACTCACAACATGGATCCTTAGAGATCATATGCGAAACCGAGGTCGACAGAACACAAGGCGGACAGATGAGCTTGACAAATTCAGAAAATACGAGCTCCGCGACGCCTACGATAGATAAATATGAAGAATCCTGGGGAAGGTCTATGTCCAACAACGGATACTTGATGATGATGATGATGATGATGATGTCTCTCAGGAGACAACTGCCACGAGGAGTGTGTGCCAACTTAGTGCTCCTCGTGAGTTTCAAGTCTTGCTCGTTTCATGACCGCCCATTGGTAGGATGCAAGTCAACTTGAGGGATTATTTCTACCTTAATCATACAGTTTACATTGTACTTAATTAAGTGTTTGGTACACTGGGAAATTTGTCCTAAGGGTTTTCCATACTCTTCATTCATACTGGAAATTGACCCCAGAGCCTTTTACTTGTCAGGCCGACTTACTAACCATTACACTATCCAAACAGTCAGTTGAACATTACATGATCTTAAAAAGGTCATTATTCCAACGTCGCGTCCACCTAACATTACTACAATGCTATGAGTCTTTTGCTTATGTCACTCTTCTGAGACTGACTGAAAAGTTCACATTCAGTATGAGGTCAGGTAAAAAACTAGCTTCCGAAAGAAAGAATGTCTGATCAGATTGTTTTTTTCTTTGAATTTATTCAACTATCAGATATTTCTTGACCATCAGTGACCATTAAGTTAGGGTCCGGGTTCGCATTGTAATTTCATATCAAATTGAACCACAGTTCAAAAACATGACGTAATGAGTGGAATTACTCGATTCAGTTTTCATTCACTTAGTAAAAGCAGTGTGTAGAGGCTAAATCGATTCTTCCTAACATGTAACGAGGATCGATTTCAAACATACTGGGGACAGATCGACTAATCTACAGACCCTGTTATAGAGATGCACGTCGACGCATCTGAAAAACAAATAGGGGCTCTCTAAACACCGAGACACACCCAGGCACACCCAGGCACACCCAGGTACCTTTGTTGAGCATGGGAAAACAATCGCATCCGTCAAATTCAATAAAAAAAAGTCTTGAAATAAGAAAATCAATGGCACAACATATTTATACGGTCATTCCAAAACACTTCAACTTCTCATTTATTGATGATCTGTCTCGAGGGAATAATCACATGAATAAATTTACAAACAAAAACAATTTCTCTTGTTGAGAAAGTTATCTGAACATGTATTCAGACGTGCACATCGCACATTGCCGAGAGATTTCACGAAGTTTTTTTTTTTTTCGCGATGAATACCAATCAGTCTTTCCCGGTTATGAAGTCGACAATTGCGAACTTAGAAAACGTGGGAAGATGAAGTTAACGATATTGTTGTTTCTTTGGAGGTAGATGGGAAAGGAGGATGAGGAAGGGGAAGAATAAGGGAGAGGAGGAAAGGAAAGTGAAGAAAAAGGAGAAGAAGAAGAAGAAGAAAAGAAAAAGAAAGAGGAGTAGGAAAAGAAGAAAAAGAAGAAGGATAAGAAGAAGAAGAAGAAGAAGAAGAAGTAAGAAGAAGGAAGAAGAAAAGAAGAAGAAAAAGGTAAAGAAGAAAAAGAAAAGGATAAGAAGAAGAAGAAAAAGAAGAAGAAGAAGAAGAAGAAGAAGATGGAAGAAGAAAAGAAGAAGAAAGAGGAGTAGGAAAAGAAGAAAAAGAAGAATGATAAGAAGGAGAAGAAGATATTTGTAAAATATAACGATGTAAAAATATTCAGCAAGTATTATTTCCAATTAAATTTGAATACAAATATTTCGGAGATCAGCCATTTTATTATGACAGCATAAGCAACTGTCAAAAAATGATCAGAATACATTCCTTTTAATGCCATCAAACCTTTTAATGTAATCACACCTTTTCCTTCTTACCAGTTTTAATTGTTTAACATGGTTGGGATCAACTAAGCAATAGAATATTTGACTAACCTACAGTTTAGACCCTAACAAGATCTGTGGACACATCTAAAAGATATATTGAAAACACAGGGTTTGGTCACCTGCGATTGACTCAGAAAATCCCCCCCAAATCTTCGTTCGCAAATCCAAGCCATTAGATATATGAAAAGTTCAATTGAAGACGATTGACAAGGACTATTTTAAAGTCTTTTGATCGACTTTTCTTACATATAACAGAATGCGTGTCTGGATCAAATGAATGTAGATAGAGTTCAAATGTTCATGATATTGCACTTTCGGCCAAACTTCTTGCCATTATTAAGATCAGAGAGACCTGTTGATATTGATTTTTTCCCTATTCTGAATATTCTTCAAACGATGTGTTTGCATTTTGTGCGTTTTGATCACGCCACGAATGAGTCGACATGGAAGTGAAATTCTTCACTGGGCTAAATGTATGTATCAGTTGTTAGATACATTTAAAATCCAAGTTCCCGAATAGAAGATCTCCTATCAAAAATATTCCTTGTTTTAGAACAAGCTTGTAGTAATGAAACGAATTCTGCATCATTACACATTGACATCATGAGACATTGTACGTCCTCTGCTGGACAAAGGCTTTCCTCAACTCCTTCAATGCCTTCAATGCACTGATTTCTGTTGTGTCTTACCGACAAACCTTTCTATCTAATCCCACCATCGTGTGGGTGGTCTTTTCCTACCTCGTTCACGTTCCAATAGGTACCAATAGCCTTTCGATCCACTTACTGCTATTCAATTCCTCCATCAGGTTCGTGGTCTTTTCTTATACACACACGTTCCCATAAGCACCAGTAGCCTTTTGCTCCACCTATTGCAAATTCTTCTTGCTAAGTGTCCAGTCCATTTCTATTTTTGTTGCCAAATTATTTGTTCGATATCCGTCATCCTAGCTCTCTTTCGGATTCATGTTGATCTTTTTTTATCTCTTAGAGCATTGATCTTTCTATGGCCCTCTGTTTGATCCTGAATTAGTTTTCTGTCAGTTTTATTAATTTCCATGTTTGGCATCCGTAAGTGATAGCTGGTATTATGCATCCATTGTATTGGTATAAATATAATTTGAATATAAAGCCTCCATGGGACTTGTAAGTAGGCAAGAGCATACCAAATGCATTTCGATATATCTTAACGGAATCTCTTGATTTTTGAATCCACTGACGTATCTCTTTATTCGGAACTGAGTCTCTGAGGAGCTTTCCATACATTTGTGAAATCTCTCTTGTCTAATTATGTCGTCTGCTTTTCTTTTTTCCCCCCAGTAAAGAACGGGCATTTATATTTTATTATGACGTCACCTCCTCTATTGAATCCAACTTTCAACGATTCCTTTTTCCTTTCCTTTCATCTCTCTGTAATTTCATCCACTTTTAGTCTCATACTGTATCTACTTCCCGAGGTCAGCCATCTTGCTTTGTCGTTGTCATTGTCAAAGGTTGATGAAAGAAGTTTTGTTCAAACGTTGCTTCTTGTAATTGATAAAATTGAATTTTTTGATTAGAGAATGAAAGGTAGTATATATATATATATATATATATATATATATATATATATATGTGTGTGTGTGTGTGTGTGTGTGTAAGTATAAAGTTTGCATCACTATATATACATATATAATAGAAATATGCCAAAGCTTCAGTGCATTTTTATATTAAACACAAACACTCATATATACGTAGGCAACCCCCCCACTGACGCTTGAGCATGAATTTTCATTTTACTTTTATGATAGGGTTATATATATATATATATATATATATATATATATATAGAGAGAGAGAGAGAGAGAGAGAGAGAGAGAGTGAAAGAGAGAGTCCTGTCAATGCACACATACGCACTAAAAACTATATATATATATATATATATATATATATATATATATATATATATATAAAAGAGACAGAGATACTTGAGTATACATTTATTCTAATTCGTTGTGTATATATAGTAATGTAAACTTGATATATATATATATACACACACATATATATATACATATAGAGAAAAAAGACAGTAATATTTGAGTTTACATATTCTTTACTTTATAACAAAATGTTTGTATGCATTTAGTCATGTTAACTAAATCAATGTAGTCATGTATGTCAACTATATCAATATATATATATATATATATATATATATATATATATATATATATATATATATATATAAAAGATCATGCAATCATTGTAATCATTTAATTTCGAGAGAAAGAAAATTCCATTTGGATCACAATGTTGAAGACCACCTTGGATTTTCTACGTTTTGTATTCCATATCAAATCATTCTCGTATTCTCTTTCCATTGACAGTGACAATCTTGTCTGAAAATCTTTTTTGTCTCTGTCAAACAAGAATGGGACGACAAATGTTTGAACGCTAACCGATGCTCGTTTCCGTGAGCTCACGTGAAATCTGTCTTCCTAACCTCAGGCTTTTTTTGCCACAAATCGTGAGCAACAAACAAGAGTAGACTTATTATGCCATCATTGAAGAACTGAGTAAACTCTAAAGACATACCAATGTTTTTTTTCAAACATTACGTGAAAGACGGGTACTTTTATGTGAATTATGAATAAATAAATATATATATATATATATATATATATATATGTGTGTGTGTGTGTGTGTGTGAGTCCAAATCTCTCTATTTGTTGATAATATGGAAAAGGAAAAAAGACTTGAGACTACTTAGTACGTCTAATTTCTTTTTAAATTTTTAATATAGAGTGTTTTCAGGTAATAATTTATCTACCCCAGCTATCATTCGGGTATTTCTATAATTTTCTCTATTTCTCTCAAAACAACTTTTGCTTTCAAAGCTTGGACGAAACCTGGTACAAATGAAACGTACATAAGCTATTACACAATTTGGCTTGAGATGTACTAAGTAGTTTCCAATCTTTTTTTATACCATATTGTCGACTTTCCCACAAGATTTTCCTCCTATCTACACCTTTTCCCTTTAAATGTATATAAATAGTGGCTGCAAAAGGAATATTATACCAAAAAGAAGAAAGAAACAAATGTCTGTTTGTCAAGACTTTACGATAAGGCCGGGTTGGTGTCAATGCACCAAGAACCAACGTAAAAGACATGATATCGACCATTTGAACTACAAGCATTTAGCTTGTTTTGGGCGTTATTATTCTGCTTCTTAATCTTGGGATTGGGTGAGGAGGTATCCCATACCTTGATCTTGCAGTCGGGAGGTGATTCTGATTCTTGTGGTGCAAGATGTTGGAGTGTATATTGAGGCTGTTTTTGACCCGATGAAGGCTGATGGAAAGTGGCACTGGAAATGGGAGTAAGAAAAAAGACTTTTCCTGTAATCAACGAGCTTCTGAAATCTTAGATAACCAACAACCCTACCATCTCAGCAAGTGCATTGGAGAAAAAGTTACCATCCCTTGCAGAATGTCACCACAAGGTTAATGAAACATCGTTTATAATAGAAATGACGGAGGATAACAGATGGTACGAAAATTTAGTCGATTGGTACCCAAAGGATAGCAAACCCAGTATGAGGAGATCAGACATGATAGAGAGATGAGAATATTGTAGGTAAGACATGGCAGAGGTTAGCGCAGTCACAGTCAGTATGGAAAGGGCTGAAAGGCCTTAGTCCAGCTGCTGCTGATGATGATATACATACATATATCTCGAATCGGACTGGCGCGTTTACCGCAGTGTTCCGATATGATTAACTCGACTTTTTACATAAACCGACAACTTTCGTTATAACTTGTAAAAACTCGACCAATTTAGATGAAATTTGTGTCATTTTGTAGAGACCTTTATTTCAAGTGACTTAAAAAAAAAAATTACCCCGACTCAAGAGAATTGCTCTGAAATTCGAAGGTTATAAAGTTTTAAGAAATTTCTCCGCTTCAAAATTGGTATAACGCAATTCACTTGTGAACCACCGAACAGAAAAAAAGTTAACCTTTTAGACACATTTGTTCTGACTTCGTGTATATTTCTGCCTTAAAAAAAACGAACAAGGGACATCCAATTTATAAATCTATGACAAGGATTTTATTGTTGGTAATGGAATCAACTCTCAAACTTTGTTACATTGAATTATTATCAAATTAAATCTGCTAGATTCTATATATGTCTCAGTGACTCATAAAGTTACGGTACTCGTTTTGTAATCCATAGATTGGTGGTTCCAATCCACACGTAGAACGACCTTTTTTCATGAAAAAAAAATAATTGCTTCAGCTGAGGCACGCTTTGGAAAGAATTTAACAGGTCATATAATTGTAGAAACTTGAAAATACCTCATAAGAATATCTCCCACATGTAAGTAAACTTTGTAAAATAAGATTGTTCAATTCTTGTTGAGAATTTTAATAAGTTTTTCGATTATATCAACATATTGTGAAGATAATAATTTTTGTTACTGATATTATGCATGCATATAAAAAGATAAACACACACACACACACACACATATATATATATATATATATATATATATATATGTGTGTGTGTGTGTGTGTGTTTATCTTTTTGTATGCATATTAGAGCAACAAAAAATAGGAAAAAATTAACAAGTTAGAATGCTGCTGGGTCAAACTTCACTTAAATTTCGATTCTGATTGGAGATGATTACTGCAACTTATGTATAGTATATAATGTACACAAGATCATATTTTTTTGTTAAAATGTGTTTTTTTATCAGAATAAAACAAATATCTATACTTGTCAATTTTCCTTGTCGTTCTTTTTACCGCTACGGTAGGAAAAGAAAGTCAACTCCAGACTATGTACTGGAGGTTGACAATATCATTTCTCTGTTGAAATCACCTCATCTAAATAGCAGTCACTTCGACAACCATTCCTTTCCCCAAACGCATTCCCAAATAACATTCACTTCCACAGCCGCCCCCTTCCCGGACGCATTTCCGAATAACAGTCACTTCCACAGTCACCCCCTTCCCGGACGCATTCCCAAATAACGGTCACTCCCACAGCCACCCCCTTCTCAAACGCATCTCCCATTTTCGGTTTTATAGGCCCGAAAGTCCCAGCAGCTGTTCATTGCGGTTAAGAATCTTCGAGGCGACGCAGGTTGACTAATAACTTGTCCAAGTGATCGAATTATTGATTATGCTTCATCGAACGAGCGGAAAAATCTTTAGAGACTGTCTGTTATCTAACCTCACCATGACCCTGGTAAATGGATTCGATCATTTTCTATTCCAATGGTTGATCCGTTAGGCACAATGGTATTAGTCCTTGCTTACTTCTACCTTCTTTTTCTATTTGAAATCTAGGCTTGTTTTTGTCATCCTTTGTTTTTATTTCACTTATGTCTTTCCATATTTTTTTTTGTTTAGAATTGTTTTATATCTATTCTTCTGTCTCTCTTCTTCCTTCCTTTTTCCCTTCTTTCTTTCTTTTTTTTCATTCTTTCAGGCTAGTTTAACTTCTCATTTGACTACTAACTTTCCTCCGCTCCTTGTTTCTTCGTTAATTTCTCTGGCCTTTTTTTTTCTTCGAAAAGACCCCCATCTCTTGCATAATCACCTACCATCAGTGGAAAACACATGTAAGTTTATTTACATATACAGTTGATTCATTTCTATTTTTTTTTTACAAAACTTCCAATTCATATAAGTTCATAACATCATCAAGCTTCTTACATCCTCAAAGTATCTAATTATCATAGCCCCCAAAATGCCCCGCCTGACCAACCCGCCAAGTGGGCTACAGATTCTTATTTTGAGTCTATGTGGGTGTGTCCTGATTTGAAAAAAGTTTTTTTTGGTTTTTTGTATGGTAATAACTATTTTACTTCCTTTGGCCTAATACCTACTTCTGGCTGAATTGTTTGCTTCTGTTCGTTCTAACGTGTCATTGAAACAAGCCTATTCCTCACTGTAGTGTTCTACAGTAACTCTTGGGCCAGGTTTCATTATTTTGTAATAGAAATTTCCTTTGAATCCCTACAAACCCTGAATTTTTGTCTAACTCCAGTCCAAACCTGGAGTTGATTTCGCTTTTTCTTCTGTTACTAAAACAAAAACAAGAACTGCCCTCACCAATTTTCGGGTTGGGGACTAAAAAGGTTCTGATGCCAATACCTCATCATACTAATGTGACTAGAAATCACAAGGATTGGTAGTCTAGACTCTTACCAATGGAACTGAGTTGAAAAATCTTACGCGTAAACTAAAATTTATGCTGAAAATACGCAAAAGTCAATTTCATTGTGATAAAAAAAAGTACCATTGCAAAATGTACATTTCCCAAATGCCATTTGAAATCAAGTGATTAGTTGTCTGCTCGTTTACTGACTGAGCCAAATCGACAAATTTATTGTACAGATACTTGAAAGCCTTTTCATTCTCAAATCATTTATACTATATATATATATATATATATATATATATATATATGTATATATATATATATATATATATATATATATATATATATATATATATATATATATATATAATATACTTCGGTAGTTTCATGGCCAATAACTGGAAATGATTGAGGTCAGGTGAAAATAATTTGATCAGAGAATAGATACGGTCAGAATAAAATCATATTTATGACGTCAATGGCATTGTGTTTCTCGCCAGGAAACAACTAAAATAGAGTAAAAAAAAAATATCTAGAAACATATCTAGATTCCTCAGGTTTCAGGGACATCCTCGATATTAGCTGTGTCCTTATGTGTGCGCATGTGCATGTATACATTTTGGCCAAGCCAATAATATGCAGGAAAAACAAAAACAAAAAACTACCGTGGACTAGTGCTTTGAAAAGTCATTTCGCAGATCATTACAACCATAGCTAGTTTGATCAATTCAAGATCTCCCCGATCGGGGCCTTGAACCAGAGAAAAGTAACTTTAGCAAATATCATAAATATGTGTGTACCCAAAGACCAAATCGTTGTGATAAAAACATGTCTGATGACTAGTTTTCAAAAAATTCACTTACATAAAACGTAATGTATATCCCATCACGCATTTTGTGTGTGTAATGCTTTTCAGCGAGCTCAAAGATACTACACTCTGACCTTCGTATTTATGTTCTTTCAGAAAAAAGCAAGATCTGACACAAGGTCGTACTTAAATTTGGGATCCAGTTATGGAAAATCGTGCTCCAGTCTCCACGACGTGTGTTGTGAAGGCGTCAAGGCAAGCCCGACCAACCCCTTTTAGTGCATTGGGGTGGTACTGTCCCAGACCGTATTCCTCCCCCTAGACTTAGCCAAGTAATTTTTTGAGGTGATAGGAAGAATCCTAAGCTCCTTGAACTCAGCAATACCGAGCCTCAGTGAGCAAGTTCTGTGAACAGATACCACGCTTGGATCTTATGCAGAAATACAGTGGATATACATTTGATTGTAGGCAGAGCACACTGATACAGCACTCTGATCCTATGTAGAAGTACCGGGAAGCAATACTTTTATCCTAAGCAAAGTGCTCAGATACTCCAATTATAAACAGTCGTACTGATCCACACGTAACAAAATCCCGGTATTTTTACAACTCACAATATGGATCCTAAGACATTACACGTGAAACCGGGAAAGATACAATATAATGACGTGACGAACTAGATAAGTTCAAAAAGTTCAAAAGAGTGGTCTGGTGAATCTTGGGTAAGGTCTATGACCACCAATGGGCGTTGAAAGGTTGCTGCTGCTTCTACCGATGAGTATACTAGACTAAGTAATGAGAAAAACCAAGTCTCAGAAATTGCCTGGCTGGTAATTCTTGGATATTTTATTCGATGTACTCACTTGAAAGAATTTGGTAAATAAAAAATCTACTTATCTTGAAGATAATGCATTTATTGCCACGCACGTTATATACACACATACAGCGAATTTCACGAAGTAGAGAGCTGAGTGGAAAGTATCATATGCAGAAAGTAGGAAAGACTTATTTAATTAAATGTATTGGAAAAATCCCACAGAGAAATGAAAAGGAGGTTACAGTCGGTGATATACATAGAATTCGGGACACATAAGATCTAATTAAATACTTTTTACATATGATTTCCAACAATGATATATATATATATATATATATATATATATATATATATATATCATGTTAGGTTTATGGTCTTTGAAGTACCTATTTCCATTCATCATGAAAATTACTCTTTCATCACACATACACACACATACCCCCATATATATATATATATATATATATATATATATATATATAAATATATATATGATGGAAGAAGAAAAGTTTATAGTGAATGGATTCAAGAAATTCGAAAACACTAATTATGTTCATACTCACACGCACACACACACACACAGAGACACACACGGACACACACATATATATAGTCTACAAAGTTTTACGGCTTTAAACACTAAATATATAAAAAAACATTTTTCAAAATGTACTTAATTCAAGTCAATTATTTCCAAATATCTGTTAATGCCATTTATGTGAGTTTTTAACACGTCTTACACACACACACATATATATATATATATATATATATATATATATATATATATATATATATATATATATATATATATGTATGGAAATCTTTAAATAGGAATATTTACACATCATATTAGCACTACACACACAATATATATACATATATGTATATATATATAGTGTTTATTTGATATAAATCTTTCTGTTCTATTAATCTTTGAGTAAGTCCAGCAACCTTTCATTAAAGTAATATAATCTCCAGACATCTTTAATTTGGAATTCGGAAGTTCTTACCAGGTTTATTTGAAAACATTCATGGTTATTTCCTCACATGCACGCACCCAAAAGTAAACTAACATATAGAAATAAGACAATTTTGGTTAGTTGTTCAAAAGAAACTGTCGCGTAACCAACTCTTGTCGGCAGCATCATTCTGTTGGGGTGATCAATTAAAAAATTGTGAAAAGTCGTGATCAATGGATAATTTTTCTCTCTCGCTTTTTTGGCAGTAGGCAATCACTAAAAAAGTCTGAATGTTGAAAAAAAAATTCGCTCGATACTAAGTAAGGGATCATTTAAGCATCAATTTACATTGCAATCTGTACACCCACTGAAAACATTATTATTTCTATTGATATTCGGACCATCCTCATCTTGGTTGTTTTTCATACAACGTTTCGGTCGTTGTACTCTACGGCCTTCGTCAGGTATCATCTGGTAGGTGTGGGGAAGTAACGAACCGAACCCTTTATTTATCCGACGGGGTATATTGGCCGTACTCCCCTCTTAGCATAAGTATAATATAACAATACTACTAATGCTAAGAAGGGGAGTGCGGTCAATATACCTCCGTCGGATAAATAAAGGGTTCGGTTCGTTACTTCCCCACACCTACCAGATGATACCTGATGAAGGCCATAGAGTACAACGGCTGAAACGTTGTATGAAAAACAACCAAGATGAGGATGGTCCGAATATTAATAGAAATAATAATAATACCTCATCTCAAAAATTCAGAGATATGAAAACTGATTAGATTGGTTAGAAGAACAAAATATCTTTTTTTTAGACATAATGAGTTGTGAATTTTTGAATTTTCACCTTCTCGCTCTATTGGTCTGGTCTGGAAGCGTTAGTCATACATAGATAGCAAACCGGACAGTCAATCAGCCAGAATCACTTAAAAAATGTTTTCGATGTTGACCATTTTCCTTGAAGGTTTCCTACAAGAATGAACTTTGCTCTATCGAAAAAGGATTTTTTTATCCCCGCGAAGGATTTCTCCTTGGTGTATAATGCTTTTGGCGGACATCATCTTCAAAACCTCTTTCGAAATTGGATCAAATCCTCTCAAAGCCCGTTGCCGCTTAATCAACTCAGTCTATGTATATTCGAAAGTGTTATCATGAGATTGTTGCATTTCAGTCACATATTTCGGCTTCACTTCTAATTCAAGTTCTCTTGCTGTTTCCGCTACATCTATAGTCACACCTTCCTCTGAAGCACTGGACCCCCTTGTCACAAGGAGTTCATTTTGTAAGAACGAGCAAACAAGTGAAGCATGTATTTCGAATCACCCTGATCCAACGAATGGCCTGACCAACGAGCCAAGTGTACTACGGAACCATTTCTCTGACTGCATCTATCTATCCATCGATCCATCGATCTATCTATCTATCTATCTATCCCAGTCTGATCATATCTATCTATCTATCTATCTATCTATCGATCTATCTCAGTCTGTTCATATCTATCTATCTATCTATCTATCTATCTATCTCAGTCTGTTCATATCTATCTATCTATCTATCTATCTATCTATCTATCTATCTCAGTCTGTTCATATCTATCTATCTATCTATCTATCTATCTATCTATCAATCTATCTATCTATCTCAGTCTGTTCATGTCTATCTATCTATCTCAGTCTGTTCATGTCTATCTATCTATCTATCTATCTATCTATCTATGTGTATGTGTATGCGCTTGTGTTGAAAGCTCTCCCGGTCACAATTTTGGAGCAACAACCTTGAAGATTTACATAAGTGCACCATTACGCAGTTTCTAAAAACGTTTTTCTGTTTTTTCGAAAAAAACAAAAAACAAAAAGAAAAAACAAAAAAGAAACAAACAAAAAACTAACGATTCTTTTTCAGTTCCAAAGGTCATTTTGGGTCCTACAATGCTAATATCTTGAGTTGATAATTTTTTTTAGATGATTTTAGTAAAAAAGGTCTGTTTTTTTAAAGATAATTCGAAATAAAAATATATACTTTTCTAAACAAGTTTGGAGAATTTGTTTTGGTACACGCGTGAGCTGTGGTGATATATTTGTACAAGATGTTGATAAACATATTTCTAATCTGAGAAGAATTCGAGGGAAAATAATTTATTCCTCCAAATAAATGGTGAACGGCAACCAAAACTATCACCGAGACTGTCGATATAGTTTTCTTCAGTTTTTAGGTTGGTTTGGCCAGCTGGGTATATTTGTATGTATTTCACGTACATCCCAAAGCAGAGGAGCCAGATGCCAGAAACATTTACTCCTTAGTATATTTAAAGACAATTCCCCCTCTAAATAGGCTCTCAATCGCACAGTTCGAATTGCAACGTAAGTTCATACTAAATTGGTACCTTGGTTTGTTGCTGGTAGCATCCCTCCCCCTTTTTAAAAAATTTCGACTTTGCCCAATGAGAGGTGAGAGAAGTAGCTTGATAATTGCTCACCCCTTTTTCCAATTCTTTGATTGATTCCCCAAATACGGCCTGCTACCAAAAGACAATGATAGTCTGACGGTTTCTACTGATTAACTAACTAAACTCTCTGGTTGTAAGTATGGATATGCATATCTATGTATGTGTATGTATATGTGTGTCTCCGGAAGCTCCTGGTCACATTTTGGGGGCTACAACCTTGAAAATCTACATGATTACACCGATAGGTACCATCTTAATACAGTTTCATCTTTTCGGAGGAGAATTTTTTTGTTTTCTACCAAAACAATGCATAAATCTTGTACCGGTATTTATTTTTTAGATAATTTTTGCTAAAAAGATTTTTTTTCCTTATAATAATTTCTGAAGGTTTTAAAAAAAATCAGATTATTTTATTAGATAATCAGTTCTGATAAACGTACCTCATACGTTCACATTATTGCTTATCAGAATTCTAAAAGAGCAGATTTCTCCCAACTTCTTGGAGCGTTTTTTGTTTACTCGAAGAGTAGTTGAACATTCCACAAGCCTTTGATGTCATTTCAACAGTATCCACGGCATCTTCACCGAGAGTAGATCCCATCGAAAGAAATGGCTCCATCCATTAGAAACAATTTTTCATCCGGTAAGGTTTTATCATGATTTGGTTTAAGGGAATGTTGTAGCTGGTTTGATGTTTTTATCAAGGACATTAAATCTTTTCGCCGTATCAGTAATGAACATATTTCGTTCTCCTATCAGCCAGGTGTTCACTGGAGCAGCATTTGTAATTTCCGTCAAGAACCTTTTCCGTTGTGTTCAAAACCATCGAATGACCGTAGCTCCACAAGTGGCCCGACCAACCAGCTAGATAGACTACAGATTGAGTGTCTGAGTCTATGTGTGTCTGTGTGTGTCCGTGTGTGTGTGTGTCCTGGTCATAATTTTGGGACTACAACCTTTGGAATTAGCATGAGTACAACACCAAGCACTATCTAAATACTGTTTTTTTTCATGGTGGTGGGGTTAGGTTTGTCTATGGTCATTCAGGGACCAACTATACCCTAATCTTGTGCTTGTTCTTTATAAATGATTCAAGATAAAAAGTATATTTCAAATATAGTTTTAGATAAAAGATTTATTTTCTATGACAATTTTGGATAAAGCATCCATAATTTTAGATGTTATTTCCAGATAATTTATTCTAGTACATGCATGGGCTACGGTGATTCACATGTGAGGTATTGATATTCTATACTCATTTGAGTTTACAATAGTATCAGGCCTTGATAAAACCGATGTACATGCCTTAATTAAATTAGTAATGACCACTTGCGTCTCCAGCAAGTTGAATTTTTTTGTTGGAGATGGACACCTTCCAAGAATCATAAGGCTGTTTCTTCTACATTGGTAATTCAGTCATCCTTTGAATCCAAATGTGAGCAAATTCTAACCATTGTTAAAATTGACTACGGACGTGCAGAATGACATAAAAAATGAAATTGGTTGTGCAAACAAAGTTTATACAGAGAAAAATGTGTTTCAAAGAACATGTTTTTCTTTTGACGGAACCGTTAGGAGAATGTACAAATAAGTTTTTTTTTATATTACTTATTGATATAATAATAAATGAATAGAAGTATGAAAGTGTAAAAAATAAATAAGCAAATGATATCAGATAATGCGTATTGAAATGAATAATTAGTTTTAATGTTAACCAGTTGCAATCAACGCAGTTCTCTATCCACGTTTGTTTTTGCCTATTTTGTGCATCCATAGACGATTTTGTCACTGGTTAAAAATCGCTCACACCGAAGTCCAAAGATTTTCCAGATCTCTTGACGGTGTTGTCGCTTTCATAGCTAGCTTTTCTGCACAGCTTCCGATGCCATCTATTTGAGCACTAGCCGCTTCACTTTGATGTTGTAAAGATTTCCTTGAATCTTAAGAACCATTTTCTGATAGATTCAAGTCTGTTCTGTGCGTTCATTTGGGTAGAATATTTTATTTCCTCTGAGAGCTTCTCTTTTGCGTTCACAACTTGATCAACTGGTTAGCTCAAAAAGCCCAGTTATTAGCCTATCCCGACGTTTTGATTCAAAATGTTCGACAAGTGACTTTGTTACCTTTCACTTGGATATTTAGAGGCAATTGTAACTATATTAATTAACCTTATTCCAGTATTAATCCATGGTCGTCACCAAAATAGTATATCACGGTAGTGGTTCAACATAACCCCCAGAATTCATTTTCCCCCTTCTTTAGAGGGGTTTACTGGCTCAAAGGAGTCACTGGATTAACTAGAATTGATTCCTGCGGTACTGCAAATCTAGGGTTTATGCCTACAGAACCACAATTATCAGTCAGTGTAAATAAAACCGGCGTAAAAACAGAACCAAACTTAAAGACGGGATTTAGGTAATGAAAGCTAAGCCGGAGAAAAATACACAAGGGAAGTTAAATGGGGGTTGGAAAAAATGATTTCCGATAATATATTGAACATCCAACGCGATTAGAATAATAATGAAAAATATTGAAAGAGTTATAAAGATCTATTTATCTCAGTTTTTTCATCGATCAGTCTATCTATTTATCTATCTATCTATCTATCTGTCTAGGACGGTCAACAAAAACTGTCATCAAAACAGCCAACAAAGGCGTCTTTGGTTTCTTAGTTCTGACTGGTCTGCTCTCTAAGTATTGTCACTCGTAGGGGCCACACTGAAAGGACTGAAAATATAAACATTCGCCACTTACTATACCTACAAAACAGTATTTTTGTTTATAAAAGTTATTTGTAAGGGTCAATTTCACAGTATCAATTGATGACCAACTGGCCCTTTGGTTTGAGTACGCGTGGTTTTTGAAACTCACTCATTGATCATCCCTTTGTCAAGACGTTGGTCATGTAATAGTTTCTATTGAGCCACTAACCAGACATGTCTATTTATCTATCTCAGTCTGTCCACACATGTCTATCTCTCTATTTATTTGATTAAAAGAAATATTTCTTTGTTTATTCTATTCACGCTGTCTCAGCCAAGTGACACATTCTCTGTGTGATAACAGGAAACCATTTCAAATAGAGTATCAAATGATATAACACATTTTCAACTTTTCTGTCGGATGATATATATATATATGTATATATATATATGTACACATATATATATGTATATATGTACACACATATATATTTATATGTATATATACATGTATATGTACACATATATATATATATGTACACACATATATATTTATATGTACATTTCTTCTCAATAATATCTATTCATGTGTACATATAAATAGGTAAAGAGTGAGAGCAGTCGTAAAATCGAATGGAAACTTGAAACCTTAGCCTTGTGCCAAACATAGTCTCCTCCACTAACACTCAGTAACGTTCAGAAGAGTATTGTCTATTGGTTGATCAATGTAATTAAGTTTTGTTTTTGCTGAGTGTTTAGAAACAAAGATAAGTACTAAGCTTCATTTTTCTCTGGAAAACTCAGAGAAACACTATTGGCGAACCTTGGCCTGCCAATCATGTCGCAACCCGTTGAGAGTGTGTTTGCTCTCCAACAATTATCCTCGAGATACAACTTTTTTGATGATGTTGCTATAGTGTATCCACCCCTAGACCCTGACCCTAACATTCGATTGATTACATTAACAGCGCTTAATGGTTTGGATAGCAAGCCCTAGCCCTCCCTTTTATTTCTTATTTCTTTTTTTAAATTGATTCCACTCCTGGTTTTGTATTCAGATGGGTCCTTCTCATAGACAGGTTGGTAACCAAGGCTGTACAGGCTAGTCAGTTTGGTTATTTTACTCATAGTTAGTGGAAGGAAAATTTTGATTCGTGCCCTTCCTATGAGCATTAATGCAAAGTGCACATAAACAGCCTTGGCCGAAATTTAAATTCAATTCGCCAAGTTCATTTTCCATGCCAGTAAGCGTTACACCACATCGACCTCCACGTGTCAATCAAATACTTACAATAAATCCGAAATTCATATTGAATCAAGACGTATTTATGTGCGATTGTACTTCTCAGTAATAATCGATTGTTTTTTTCCCTTATTTCCAAGTCCTCTGTCTTTTTCCCAAAGAAGAGTATCTTTGGCACTCTCTCAATTCTTCGATGGAATTCTTGGCATTGCACAATAAAAATTTAGGACGGAACTAAAGTGCCATCTTACAATTGAATTTTGGAGACAAGCATTATATTTATTCAGGGTAAAAACCACTTTTGACCTCCGAGAAGAGGTTTCCGACATTCAGCCAAAAAACTTAGATAACATTCGATGAATGGTAGCAGCTCAGTAGATAGAATATTGGACTTTGAAATCGCGCTTCCAAATCAATACAGGTTCATTCATTAATTCTTGTTGCTGGTCCCCCATTTCACATAAGGAGATTACCAAGATCGCCGTGTGAAGCTCTCTGAAGGACCCCAAGCTACTTACTCCCCAGACAGTCAATCATCGAAATACTGACTACGCTCGACGTTGTTTAACTTACGGTGTACATCGGTGCAAATTTTCATCTGGTATAGTAAAGAGCGAAAAAAGCAATTACTATTATTTGTACAGATGAAAAGAAATTGTGTTTAAAAATCAAAAGATAGGGTGGTAGGTCTGCCTGGGAAATGTTCAGCCATTGAAATTGACGAAAAAATAGAATCCCTAGGACAATAGCGCCTTAGTTCGCTTTAAAGAACTCCGCCTGGGTCCTCATACACTAATCCCGGTGTTACTTCTAGTTTTCAAAACAGTTTGCAAAGTTATTCTCCGGCGTCGCCATAAGTTGCTTCTATGCATCCCCCTTAATCTCGTCCACACTCCGAGTCACAAGTCACCGGGAGACAAATCTCTGGACTGTTTGAGGCTAACTAGCCCAGATGATGCTACGTTTTGCCCCCCACCCAAAAGGAAGAATGGGAAAAATGTGATACATGTTCAGTTTAAATATGACGGCTTGAATGCTTATGTATGGACAGCACATGTCGACAGTCCCTAGTGTTCCGAAGACGTCACCCATGTAAAATCTGAGCAGGCTCAACACTGCTGAACTTCGCTGATCAAACAAGAACCGGTACTTCCAGTGTGTTTTGACCGTATACTGGAGTTACAGTGAGTGGCGCAGAACAAGTTTATTAGCTACTGGCTGTTCCGAGAAAATGCAAAAATATCAATATTTTGAATAACGTTTTAAAGCATTGACAGTTTGAACTGAAATTCTTACCGTGGGAAATACAGGCCCACTAAAACTTTGACACAAGATTTGAGTTTTTATGCTTCAGTTTTGTGACCACAAGAACGATTTGAAAAAAGGTTGGATCCTGCTAGGAAGGATATGCGTAAGTCAAATCAGTTGCTTAATGTCTGGTCGGTAACCGACCCTGGTTCCTTCCCAGCAGGAACCAAGCCATTTCCAGTAGTTCGTGTGATCACAAAACTGGAACGTGAGAATTCGACAGAAAAAAAAGTTTTAGAGCTTTCATAGTTTCTATGATTAAAAGTTTTCGTTCAAAATCTCATTACAATGAAAATGTATTCTGAATTTTATTGTGCATATAGATTTATGGTGATAGTCCAGTCATGGGGCGGGGGTTTAGATATCACACTTTAGTCTAGTCTAGAAGTACCATTGGTTGAGTGTTTAACTACATGAAAAACGATACAGGCGTCTCGGGTTTAAACTCCGGCTGAGACTGAGACTGGCTCTAATAACTTAGTGTGAAATGGGGTCCATTTATCCCTCACGCTTTAAGTGCGTCTCGCAAACCGCAAATCTTGAAGAACTATTGAAGACATATAAAACTTGTGATATGCTTGGGCAGGGACAGCTGATGTCGTAACCAGCGTGAGGGCAATATCCACTTAAAAACTCAGCAAAGTTTAGAATTAGGCATTACGTTGGATAAGTATTGAGGGTTGTTTAGTGCAGTAATTTGTGGTTGAGAGATTCCAATCGAACTATTTCGCTTCTTCTTCCACTTAAGCACGTTTTTCGAGAGGTTTAGGGTTAGGGTTAGGGTTATGATCTGATCTGAGTGGCCATTGATTTTCGTGTTATGACGTCTCAGTCTGTTTATATTTGTTTATCTGAAATGTCAAAACAATATACGGGCTGTCCGGGATTTACGCCGATTTGATTTAAGCCGATTGACTATGACGTCGGTTTGAAATTTGCCAACATATATATATATATATATATATCAAACTGACAATTTGATATCATACAGGAATACATCGAATAGTGCGGTTTCGATTTGCACGGGGTTTGATGCAGTTCAGTTACGGTATTGCTTTACGAATTAATGTGACCAAGTATGAGCCTAGGAAAAAAAATCAACACATATTGTATTTTAAAAAGATCAAGGAGAGTCTTGTTCTGAACGGTACAGGAAAGTCTGGATGACCAAGAACAGCCCGGGTTTAAACAGCACGGGATATTCTGGAACAAATGAACCACACTTATCGAGGTATCATCATCATCATCATCATCATCCTCCTCCTCCTCATCATCATCATCATCCTCATCACCATCATCATCATCATCATCCTCCTCCTCCTCATCATCATCCTCCTCCTCCTCCTCATCATCATCACCATCCTCCTCCTCCTCCTCCTCATCATCATCATCATCATCATCATACTTTTAATGTCCATCGTTGGATTCGCCATAATTATCTATCGTGGGCGTCGGGGAGCCATCATGGGCAGACTGATATCTATTGGTAAAAAAACTTGTATCAATATTTTTATATGATAGAGTAGCAATAATGACGAGAACAATGGAATAGGCCACCCGAATCTAAATTCCAATATGGGTTGCTCATGTTCAGTAAACATTAATGTCCTTGGGAAAGGCATGGATGGATCTCCTTTTCCTTGGCTATGGGCAAAATAGCAGAATAGATTGAACCCTTTAGCCTTGGTAAGTCAACAAGTCTAGAAGTAGGACAACTTCTAAACCGGGGGAGGGGTCGAGCCCCCTTAGGGCGGTTTGGCACCGAACTTTACGTCTGTCCGGCAGCTACTGCATTTGAACTTATGCCAGGAGCATCGCTCTCTGCTTTTTCCTGGACAACATCAGCAAGGCTGAGAGGGAAATTTTGATGCCTGGGCATCGTACGATCTCCGTACGCTTCGTCCAGGCATTCGCATCCGAGGAGACGTTCCATTGTTTGTGAAGACCGGACAGAATCGATTTATCATGTGCCAATTTCGTTTACGTCATCCCCTCTAGAGGAACCAATACCCGGATAAAATCCATGGCAGCTTGTATATATATATATATATATATATATATATATATATATATATATATATATATATATGGCCATGAAGAGAAAATTACCTTAATATTCAATTTCCGTCTTCGCTTTCAGAGTATTCCCTTTAGTAACCAAGGGGTTCAGTTTACAGAGTTTAGCGACAATAGTTTTACTGAACTAGGTTTACACATGCTGCTAAAATTGATGGCACCTCATATGAATCTACATGCTATGGTGACTTCTCACACACGAAAGCTCACACAAGCTCAATATATATATATCTATCTCTCTCTCTCTCTCTCTCTATATATATATATATATATGTATATATATATATATATATCACTTGTACTACTCGAAGCCATCTGACTTTTCAGAATCTCTAAAATGATCATTTGGGATACAGAACATACATTTTCCTAAAATTATTCGATCAAACATAATTAAAACCCCCTAACCCACTCTGTTGATTGAGACATAGTTTCATCCCCAATTTGCCAAGTACCCAAATAGTCTAACACTAAACCACTATCCAGCTCCCTGGTCTCCATGAAAACATATGCTTAAGAATGTCCACCTCCTTAGGCTGAGTCAACCAATAAAATACCCATAATTGCTGCTTCTACACCAAACAGGATATATTACCATACAACCATGAATTTCTTCACAGACGTAATACAGTTCGGACTCACTATTATGGCCTCCGAGGAATCCTCATTCTTGGTTTCCATTTTCACTTTCGAAGCAAAACATCTGATGCTAAATTTGTTTTCTACAGAAACCTTGCAACCACTAGAAGATACACCCATGTTACGGAAGATGGGGATCCTGCCAAAATTCGTATAGTTTACTGATTGATTCATTAATGAATTAATTAAATAAGATCTCTATATACTTTAACTTCTGATACTGTCTAATTCCCTATAGTACACACACGCAAACACACACACATGCACACACACACACACACTCATACACTCATACACACACTCTCATACACTTTCACACAGATACAAGCACATACACACACACACACACACACACACACACACATATATATATATATATATATATATATATATATATATATATGTATATATCGTATGCAATCCGAAATTAAAACCGACAGGATCTGATTTTCACATGGGTGAACACTCAATGGAAGTGACTTGAAAAACAAGTCACGTCTGTTGTTAAACTTATTGATCCCTTATCGTCAAATACATTTTTGGGGTAACCTGCGTAAGTAAGCACTTAGTTTAAAACAATCAAATGGTGTGTAGTACAAAATAATCATCGTATTCAATGGAATATAATAATACACTATAAGAAATACCAAAGCACATGTATCATAACACGACCCTAAAAATAATAAATTGAAGCTAAACATCAAGCTAACTGTTGAGGGGAGTTGGTTCTCGATCAACGCTGATGGGGAGCCATATTAATATAATAGTTTTGTCTTTAAATCACCTAAACGGTTCCATGGTAAACATCTCAACAAGAAATATTCTCACATAGTAACATGAAATCCGATTTTCTGTAAAACAGAAAAAACACCGAAATAAATTAAATATATCATATAAACAGATATTGGGAAATGATTGACTGATATCTTTTGGAAAAGCATTTTGAAAAATGAATATTTAGTGTTTAAAACGGAAAGGTTTCTAGATATACATATAGTTTTGTTTTTGCGTATTTGTTGGAAACATAGAGAGTTCCACGTCGTAGGAAAAGATCGGGAAATGTAAATCAGTTACAATAATTCAATAAAACAGGGCTTATAATAATTGAATTTATCATATAGGTCACTACATTTGGGCCGATATGTTTCTGTGCTATGGACATTTTGGCAAGGGTTTGTAGCATCTTATATTAAATTAGGTTTAAGAAACTGAGAGGTGAAAAAGAGAGAAAGGACAGAGACAGACATAGAGATAGATAGAGATAGATGGATAGAGAGGGAGTAGACAAGAGAGAGAGAGAGAGAGAGAGAGAGAGAGAGAGAGAGAGAGAGAGGGGGGAATAAAAAGATAGGAATAGTGAGTTAGTTGAAAAAGAATAGAGTTGAAGAGAAACTAAGCATAAGAGAGAAAAATGTGAAAAACAAAGAGAGAGAGAGAGAGAGAGAAAGAGAGAGGGAGAGAGAGGGCAGGGGAGTTGGAATAACAAAAGAGACAGAGAGAAAGGGAGGGAAATATAAAGAGAGAAATAACGAGATAGCTAGAAAAGAGAAACTTAGCAAAAGAGAGAGAAATGTAAAAAGCAAAGGCAGATGGAGAGGGAGTAGAAATAACAAGAGAGAGGGAGAGAGATAGTCAAGTAGAGAGAGAGAGAGAGAGAGAGTAGAAATGATAAGAGAGAAAGAGAGAGAGAGAGTGTGTGAAAGTGAGAGAAACTGAAAGACACAAGGAGAGAAAATGACAGCGAGAGCGAAAGTAGGGGAGAAAAAAGAAAGATAGAGAAAGAAAAATGGAGAGTGCGTGTGTAAAAGAGGGAAATATATCGAGAGCGACATTTGAAAAAGAGAGGTAAAGAAGGGAGATAGAAAGAGAGAAAGAGAGAGAAAGGATGAATACAAAACAAAGTGAAAGAGAGAAAAGGGTATGTATATATATACATGGAGAGAGAGAGAGATATATATAGAGAGAGACAGTGAGAGAGACAGAGAGAGAGAGAGAGAGAGACAGAAGTGGAAATAGATTTTGATTGAATACAGTGAATTGAAGTGAAAGGTGAAACAGAAAAGCTAAACACTTTTCTGGCCACGAGCCGACTAAATGACAGAAAGTCCCACCCTCAGAATGCAACCATGACAAGTGTCGATGTAATACACCCAGGGTATTAGATATTTTGCAAGACATCACGGTAGTGCATGTTGAAAACATTCATTGGTTTCATACAGTTGGATATTTCTACCTCATATACAGTAAACACTGGCTCGTTATCAATATTCTCATGGAATGTCCATCAAAAGTTTTGCTGTCACAATCACACAGTAACCAACACGAAGTCATAGAAAGAGGCACGAAGCATAAGAATCTACAGGAATTCGACATCACTTCTCCTCTGGAGTTACCAGTCTGTGGAACCGTCTCAGAGAAAACACACAGAAAACAGAAATTTCCAAAATATAAGTACTTTAAAAAGTAATGTAAAAATGACATTGGCCATAATATGTTTACCTATGAATTAATTTATTACTTATTAAAATTTATCGACGTACTGACACTTAAGAATCGCAAGCAAGTAGAAAACAAACATACAACCCAACAGAAATCTGTAGACTGGTATATTAACACTTTACGAGATAATATCCTGTTTTCTAACACTTTCTCTATCTATGAATCTCAGAAAATTCATATCTATCTCTCTATCTATCTCGAGGTAATCATATCCATCTGGTTATCTATCTATCTATAAATACTTTTTGCTAGATGATATCCTATTTTTCTGTCTGTCTATCTATCTATCTATCTATCTATCTATCTATCTATCTATCTATCTATCTATTCATTACGGTATATTCATATCTATCTATCCTACACATTTTGCTAGATAAAATCCATTTTTCTGTAAATCTATCTTTATATCGATCTTGGTATATCCATATCTATCCAAGTATATTCGTATCTATCTATCTATCTATCTATCTATCTATCTTGGTAGATTCATTTCTCTCTGTCTATCACAGTATATTCACATCTATCTATCTATCTATCTATCTATCTATCTTTCTATCTATATCTATCTATCTGTCTGTCTATCTATCTATGTATCTATGTATCTGTCTGTCTGTCTATCTATCTATCTATCTTGGTAGATTCATTTCTCTCTGTCTATCACAGTATATTCACATCTATCTATCTATCTATCTATCTATCTATCTATCTATCTATCTCTATACATCATCTCTTCCTCTTTCTCTGTGTCTGTCTATCTCTCTTTCTCTACATATATAGATATGTTTATCTCAATATAATCATTTATCTATCTCTGACATGCACAGAACTGCACGTACACATATGTGCATGTATTGCTCATATTTACTATCGTTCACTCCGGCCCACAAAATAGATATAATATAAATACATGTAAAACTATACCTAAATACTCCCTATCTCTTGCACACACACACATGTGCATTTATAAGGCAATATATCAATGAATATTTATATATTTACACGCGAGCAAGATATCTATACATACGTATATACTTACACACTCAAACACGCACAGGTACACACACACTCTCTCTCACACACACATATGTACATTTATAAGTCAATATGTCCATGGATATTTATATGTTTACACGCAAGCAAGGTATCTATACATATGTATATACTTACACACCCTAACATGCATAGGCACACAAACACGCAACGTTGAACGGAAAACTCTTTCTAAATATCGTATGGAAAGACTGTGGAAAAGTATATTAAAGAAAAAAAATCATGTTTCAGAAATATTCTAAGAGCCAATAATAAACCCAAATTGACAGGCCATATCAGTCAACTGCAGGATATTGGGACTCACAACGTTGATCCCCCATGGGCGAAAATAGTGCCCGGCAAAAACTAAGATTTGGTAATGATCTGGACAAGTTCAGATTGGTGTGGCGCCATGACAGTCAAAAGCAGAGAAAAAACAAACGCACTGGCAGACCATGGAGAGCGCTTAAATCGCCGATGATGATGTCGATAGAACCTCTTAAAATTATTGAAGGTGGATCAGCTGTCAAGATGTTGAAAGTAAAAGATGAGCTTGCTCTGCGACGATTCCAAAAGACAGGAATGACAGGAATCGATAACAGGGGTAGGAAACCCACGGCCCGCGTTCCAGCTCCTGCCTGCTAAGGTTTTTGATCAGCCCGCGAGCCAAATTTTGTCTCTTTGCTTATACAGTCTGCGGACAAGATTGACATGAAATATTTGGGACATTTCCAGTAACAAACGGCAACAAGTCTCATTGATCCATGAGCTCTTTGCAATGAATTCAGTATTTCTTTATCATACTATATCTAACAACATTCTAAGCATTGAACCTCACTCATGGCTACACCGCCTTGAAAGTTGACATTTGCACTCCCCTATATCCTTTCTAAAACTATTTTTTGTTCCCGAGAAAAAAGCTTTTTGATACCATATTTTAACATGCTTATCATATTATCAAGAAATGAATATACAATATGACAAAAATATTCATAAATTGCGTTATATCATTTTTAAAGTCTATTTGAAATGATCTCCCGCTATCATTTGATGAATACATCATTTGACCTTGACAACTTATATAGAATAAACAATTGAAGAAAATGGAGCTGCTGCAGGAATTAAACTGGCTATTGACAGGGTTGCTGCTTCAAGATAGCGTTGCTCCTACAATTAAACTAAACCATTTATGTTCTTTAATAGCGTATAGATTCTCTAAAATGTAGATATTTATAGAGATTTTATATACTCTATTTCAGATTTCTCCCAGGGGAAAACTCCACTGATTTCATAAATAGAATATATTTTGAACATATTAATTTTTCCATTGAATTATTTTCTCATGATTCAGAAATTGATGCAAAAGTTAGTTAATTATCGACTGTCATGGCAAGTGATATAAATATCTACATGATTTAAGGATTATGTCTTCTTGATGGATTAAAAAGAAATACATTGATTGAAATAAAATGTGACTAAATTGAGTTCTTTGAATACTAATTTGGTTGCCAACACCCGCTCTATGAGGCAATCAGCTTCATAGGTAGAGCAATGGTCAGTGAAAAACAATGGCTCAATTGACTTGAATCGATTTGAATCAGCTTTAAAGTAAAAAAAAAATTTCTTTACAAGGAAAATCAAAAAAGTCCAGATTTAGTAATATTACTCAACAGCGGTGTCAAATAAGCTGTTGAACCCAATGGTTCTCCGGAACAGTGTTCCCCAACCTTTGGGTCGCAAAATAAGTGTTACCAGTTCATGGGGAAATGAAATCATATGGATCAGCTGCACCTTCCCTCATTCCATGTCAGGCCTCTCAAGGCCCCACTTTGAAATATGATCGACTTACGCAGCAGCCCAACTATAAAATTGAAATGAATAAGACAAAAATATTTCAGGAGTCAATGGGCATAACTCAAAGAAAAACCAACATTAATTCAAGCTGTACTCCTTCGAAGGGGATTTCAGTATTGAATTCGTTTGACAAATCTATTTAGAAACTCAATAGATTAGTCATTTATAACTGACCTATAGTTGACATTGCCAATACAGCTGTCTGCAAGAATATTGTCAGTATTAAACAGGTTTGCAATGCAAAAAAGGTTGAGGACCTCTACTTTAGAGTTAGAATATTCATAAAATTAATAAGAAAAACAATTTCATTTTTTTATCGAATATCCCAATCTTTGTTATTTAGATCACTACATTTTGGCAGGTGTGATCTGCAGTGAAGTAAGCGAAATAACCTTCTCACTGACTTGAATTTACCCTCAATTTAACCCCTGGCAAAAAATTCTTACCCCCGTAGGGTGCTGAGTTCCCCTCACCCCTACTTGAGATTCATTGTTCTAGATTAGCTTGATAATAGTTATCATCTCCTCATTGTTCCATGCTGATTGATTTAACAAAAAAAAAACAACAAAAAAAACTAATGAATCTGAAACGTAAATGTTCAAGAGAAAAGGAAAAGATTCCAGGGTTCTGCAAAACGAAGTAACCTCCCTGCATTATGCTCAATAATTCTTCATTGACTGGCCAATTCCTTATGTCTTAGTTCTATTTCTTCGACTCGAGCAATACTTCTCATACATGAAAATTAACAACATTTTCCCCCTTTTCGATTGAAAAAAAAAACACATCTTGTTTATTCACGAGACACGGACGTTATTCAATCAATAGCCGTTCAAATTTCCCACAGTTAGCTATACCCTTACATTTTCAATCTAGTGTGTAATTTCGACTTAGATTTATACAGATTCGGATACACAAGATGCAACACTCTCGTACATCTGTAAATGTATATGTGAGTGGAAAGGAAACTTATTTTTTTAAAGGTACCACCAAAAATTTGATTACAGAAAAAGGTAAATGTTTGAAGACCAATGCTCTTGGCAATGAGCCAATCGATTAATCAATCAACCAATCATAACCTTCGATTATGCCTAATAGCGTTTGGCATTTTCTCGACTGGTTCTTCTTTAATGATACAGGTATTCTCAGCCCTTTACTCTCCACTCCTGTTGGAGGCCAAAAGGTTCTGATGATTATAAGCTTGACACAAGAAATCTCTTGCTTATCCTATGTTTTTTTGATTGCAACCCAGAATAATGCAGTAACCTCTTGAACTATAGACATAAACCCTCTGTAATTACAAGGGGACCAATTCGTCTCGCATTACCGGTGGCTGATTGGTTCAATGGTAAGAGCAACGCTATACTGCAGCTATCTATAGGTCACAGGTCCGATTCCTACAGCAGCCCCATTTTTCTTTGTTTTAAAAAAAATTCTATTTACGATGTCTTGGCCAATTGATACATTACCTATGTAATAATGATCTTTCAAATAGAGTTTCAGGGTAATATAATGCATTCATAATCATTTTTGTCTGATTATATATATATATATATATATATATATATATATATATATATATATATATATATCTGATGATCAAAAGAAAAATAACAAGTTTTGTGTCACGCATTGAAAAGCACTGAATTAAAATTGCATTAACTGTTATTGGGAAATAATTGACTAAAATGACATACATTTTTGCTGGAAAGGCTTTTTAAAAAACAAGCGTTTAAAGTTTCCTATGTAATTGATAATCGAGTCATGCACTGACAGCTGTTTCGTTGTATTACAACTCTCCAGTGTGGCTATAGACTATCCAATATTCCATCCAGTAACACGAGGTAAGATCGATAGCATCGCCTCAGACCAAGAGCCTGGCATTTTACCCCTGCCCTGCGCAGAACTGGACCGTCAATAGCAACGAATTTTAAGTGATATATTTACTTACGCACAATTACCCGTCCAGCAGAGTGCTAGTGTGACCCAAAGGTTAGTTTTCATTTTGATAGAAAGGTACGGATGAAGAAATTTTCCATTTTGATACATTCATATTTGACCTAAGAAATTACTTTGAATAAATTGCAGAATGCAATATCCAGAAAATGCCTCTCATATTCAGCTTTGCAGATTAATATCATGTGGCATGTGTTTATGGATTCAGTAGATTTGACTGCTTCCAGTATTTAACTTTTTTGGGTTATTTTGAAGAAAGATTTCGCTCAAACAAGCTCCCAGAACTTGAAAAAATGAAAAATGATATTCGACAAGAAATAGAACATTACAGCGAGACGTACTACGAGCTAACATGGAATTTCACACAGGAAGGGTTCAAATTATCGATGCTAAAAGTGGAAAACATTCGCAGGATATTATACTCCATAGTTAGTTCCAAGCAATTTCTACAGTTCAAAATAAATAATTCCAAAGCGAAGAGTTCTTTACGTTTTAGTTACAAAAGTTATTCAAGTTTTAAAATGAAAAGCGACTTTTGTTCCAACTTACGAAAATAAAACGAATCACATGTATATATGATGTGTGTGTGTGTACAAGCCAGTCAGTCAGTCAGTCAGTCAGCAAGCCACACCAATATTAAAGACGTATGGAAAATGTAATCTATTTTGTCGTCTGATTTGCTGATTTGATAAGAATACTGAGGGATCAGAATGTTAGATCCTCTTTGAAAAATGTTGAAACAAAACTTTTCTAATGAATCGATTTTGCATTTAGAATGATTTTTCTGTCCATCGTTTGGGCTGAGTTTTTTCTTTCTTTATGTGTTAATTCAATACATCGGAGGTCTTCGACGAATCGATTGAAATAGAATACTAATGTTTGATCGGACAGAGAGATGGATGAATAGATAATTTAGAAAGATGGGTAGATATGAATTGACTGAGATATTTCGATAATTAACAGACTGTTGCATAACGTGATGCAACTATGGATTGGTTTCTTGGCGTGGACCAATATCAAACTCTGATCACCCTAGAAATCAGTTGTGCCGATCTGGTGAACTTCGGGATCGGAAGATATCATATCATCAACCGATTCTTGCCGAAAATTTAAAATTCATGTACAGAATGGGTGGGTACACTACGACCCTCAGGCCATGTCTGGCTAGCTGCAACAATTCATCTAGCCAGCCGACGTCATTGAATATCCAACGTTGCATATAAGGAATATTTGTTCTTCACATCTTCCTTTGGTTAGCAAACAATAAAGCGACCTAATTATGTAAAAAAGCATTTCCAAAGATGGAGTGAATTGAATCACTTTTTAAGTAAGTGTTAACTGATACTTTTTGTAGACAATTTTCACTGTAGAAACCACAACATTTGAACAATATGATATTTACACTTTTTTCCCCAATTTTTTGTTGATTGCTTGTATATTGAAGTTTATGAAGGTACGTATTCCTATAATGAAAATAATTAAAGAAAGTACAAAAGTAATTCGCCATCACAGTCAACAATTGGACAACTTCAAAATTTGAATTCACGAAAAAATTAATCAATAAATAAATCAATAAATCAATAAATGAATTTTCGCTGGAAAACATCGGACATAGTGTAAGGAAACACCGGGAAACATCTAGATTTGGAAGAATCTGGATGTTTTGAATACCGTTTGAACAATGCTCCATCAAGTAAAAAAAAAAGGAGTATTTTTCAAAAAATTAGAAAAGGAATATCATGGAGAAGATTTAGTGAAGTACTGATGCCAATTTTGACAAAACAGTATGGCTACAAGCACAGGAACACACAGATACAATAGCATGCAGACTAATAGAACCCTTTCGCCATCTTTGTGGGCAATGGTTGTCCAATTGAAATAAAAGGGCATATCAGCCGTAACGCTGTGAAAAAAAAGTGAAAATACTGGATAGTCTGAATAATCTGTTGAGTAATGTAAATGTTTAATCATATAATTCAAGTCATTTGTTCTACCAAAGATCTCGCAAAGGTCTTTCTATGGATGAATAAAAAACACCTTTTTTGTAAGAAAAATATACACTGATTGACCTCGACAAGTACCCTTATCTTGATTGTTATAATCAAAAGGTTTCAGTCATTGTATGCCCCGATCTTCATCAGATGTCTATTCTAGTTGGTAATATTTTGGGAATTTCAAACAAATCCACGGGGACACATTTTTTCAATCTGCTGTCCAATCCAGAAGATAAGTCGTATCATCTGATTCTTCCTATTTAATTCGTCCTTACAATGTATCTGTTCTACTGCTTTGTCTGAAACAATATATATATCAGCCTGCCTGTCTCTCTGTTTGTCAGTCCGTCCGATTGTTCACATAATATCTTCAAAAGTTTGCAATGGATTTTCATGGAATTTAGTTGAAGAATAGACTATGTACCGAGGGAAAGTTGATTCAGTGTCGGGCTGATCCAGGAATTTATTCTGCAATTAGTCCCCCTGCATAGTAGCGATATGTCCACAAAATATCTCCAAAAGTTATCAATGGATTTCAATGAACGTTCCTGAAAGGATAGGCCATTGGTTAAGGAAGAATCAATCGATATATCTTACAATCACCTCCCGTGCATCACAGCTATATTCAGTTTTAATGACTGTGGTGTAGGCTCTCTGAGAGATTTATACTTCTTGTTTGTGTGTGTGTGAATATGATTCTATTGGTAGACAAAACTGAGAAAATTCCCACCGGCAGGGACCCCTCTTCTTTCGTGTTCAAACTGTTTGTTGAGACGCTGTTTAGAGACTAAAGTACATACGCCTCTCCCCAGGCTTGAATACATTTCAAAGTGGCTCAGCTTGTGACCCACCCCCTGTCCCAGCCCAGTCTTTAGTCCACTCTTATCCAAGGACAGGCTCATGTATATTTAAAGATTAGTTGGCACTTTTCCCGATGGGCAAATTGTCTGTTGGTCATACGCATGCGCTAGACGACGGAAAGATTTCAAAATGTCTTTAATAGTGTTGTTTCAAAAGACAGAGAGAGACAGAGACAGAGAGAGAAAGAGAGAGAGAGGGAAGGGGGAGAGAGAAAGGGAAAATAGACGGATAGATACAGACTGATACATAGAAGGATATGAATATACTGATATAGATATAGACATGAACAGATTGAAACATCAAACAGATTTTTGGAGAGGTAAATATTTGTAGTGACCTCCCAAAAAACACTTTTTTTAAAATTTCAGAAACTGAGGAAAAGTTTTTAGATGATTCTTTGTGGTATATTCATGCAAATTTCCAAGGTTCTAGCCCCCAAAACATGACCTGGAGCAACAAGGCACGCTCACATAGAGGCGAGCAAAGAGAGGACCTGTTGCCCACTAGGTTGGTTGGTCGTACAGGCAATTTGTGGGGCTACATTAATTAGATAGATATTGTGATAAATAAGTAGATATAAACATATTGATAAATATGAATCGACAGAGAAGGATATAATCGGACCGAAGCCGATATATATATATATATATTGAGAGGTACCAAGAGACTGAGATTGAGAGATAGGTAAGCATGAACTGATTCATATGTACAAATATATATATATATTCACAAAGGTAAATAATGGTTGATTGACATTGAGTAGAGATTCAGAAAGGTAGAAACTGAAGCTTTAATAGACTAAACAAACTTATTTATCACGTTTACACATGTTTGGTACAAGATCATATTTTGGGGGCTCAATGAATACACACATCAAACACCCATTTGAGTCATCATGTTTCCAATCACATCTGACCTTAACACTTATATAAACAATAAATCCAAATCCTATTGGTTTGAACGATGGCTCTCAAAGTTACTATATTGCGACAAACTAAGAAATATTGATTTAGAAATGAAACTAATTTGGTAGAAACATGTGCATAGTCAATGAACAAAAACTCAAATGTTTCTGCCAAATTCATTTCAACACAACTTGATTGGCAACTCGACGGTGGACCTAAACCAAATACGTTCAAGACCGTTTGAAACAGTGGATCTCAACTTGGATTGTGTGACTGCAAACTAATATATTCGACTTGTCTCATCGAGGATGAAAATGTGTAGAATTAAACAAAAACATTCGGGAATTAATGGAAATGGCTTTGATATCAGTAAAATGATGTACGTATTCTTCAGTTTTTTCCATCACCACTGTCACTGAGAAGATAAGGATCAGATAGAATCTAGTGATAAGACCACAATTATTAGCGACTCTGTGGCGAAAGCAGAACAGACATAAACCTCGAACTGGATACGTCTCAAGGCTCAGAATTCATATATGCATATCTGGGAAAACTTAATCGACACAATA
>OY735239.1:34303034-34320534 GCA_963457665.1 Thysanoteuthis rhombus
CGGTCAGAAGAACGGTGGATTTATTCCTTAAGAGCATTGGCACCGAACTCAAAAGCTAATCAACTACTTTGATGGACAGACATAAAGACTAACAGTAGAAAGACCAATGGAAACCGACTGGTCCGTATTGATTAATTTATCACTAACTAAGTAGGTCCGGTTGGTCAATCAATAGAAACTGTCAAGTGACCAACGTCCTTTGGCAGCATGTTGGGAGCGATCAATTAAATAAAAACGGATCACCGAATGCATTGCCTATCTCGCTTTTTGTTGGATAGCGTTTACTGGAAAGAAGGGGCACAAATTAGGTGATCAATTTTGCTTAAAGTCAAGTCGAAACACAAAAACACTTTTTTTGTCATCGAGATCATGGTTCTTTTATTGTCAGCTGTTTGGTGTAGATTTCCCACAAGATTTGCTCGACCACTCTATCACGCACGTTGCGGAACGGAGCGGAAAATTTCCGAACCTGCTTAGTTCGTCACACCATCCCATTTTTTGCCGGTCGCATTTTTGCATATGATCACTTGGGAACAATGTTGAGAGTCATAATGTTTAGCGGTTGTCTGAAATTTTCAGCATTTTAGCTCCATAGGTTTGACTTGAACACGTGATACACTGCCATCCAGCCAGCTGTACCAACATGAAAACTGAAGAAACCTAATTTGACAGTTTTGGTTGGAAGTTCTAAATAAGTAAATAAATAACTAGTGAGTAAGATATATTTTATAGTAATGAAAAAGACCGTGTATAAAGATCTTAGAAAACAGGTCTTGTACTTGTTCGATAGAAACCGTCACAGAATAAGTATACATAACAACCTCAACAGACCCTGGCCAATATATCTATAAACAATGTCCGGTCAACACTGGAACAATTAAAAAAAAACAAAACAAAAACACAACATTAATTAATTGATCAATTAGCACATCACGTGACCAGAGTCTTTTGGCGTGTTTGGGGTGATGAATAGAATTTTAAAAAATGGAGAAAGGAGATTTCAAGTTATCATAGGCCTGGTCATACAAGCAGTTTCAAAGGGATAATTTTTAATATAATCAGCAAATAAAACTTATTACCATGGCGCGAAAAAAAGTTTCACAGTGTTATATCAGAAATCAAAGAACAAGATAGAGGCGTCTAGCCCGAGGATATAAATCACTGTATTTATTTACCCATCATGTCCCAAAGGAACCTCGGGACTTAATTGTAAATGTCGTGTCGTCTATTAAGCAGTTTGGATTCTTGCGTCTGGTTTAGTTTATTAAAGTCTTCGATGTCTGTTTATGCCTGTGGGTGCTTGGATATTTTGCAGGGTCTGAAGTCGATTTTAAATCGAAGCAAACCAGCCGCTTCCCACCCTTCTGTTTTCTCAGCCGCTCTGTCAAAATGTCGAGATAGAAGAGAATTTCCATTGGATCGATACAGGAAAGATAACTTCTGCATTAGACTCACGTTCGTTGCATCAATGTTATTTTAATTCCTCTGACGGTCTATCCTCTTCGGGGTTGCGAGGGATGAGCGAGAACAGACAGAACAACAAAAGTCCTGTACTGTGGGGACGGGACTAAATTGGCCAAACAATATTATAATAAGCAACGTGTCTGTTCGTCCGCCCGTTGGTCGGTCTCTTGAAAAAAATGATTTGTTCCGAGTAGACGAGAGGTTCTGAGCATGAAATCGTAATCCATTCTTTGTGATAATGGCAGGTAAAAGGAGGTTAGAAGTACTCAAAAAGATTAGTGGTGAAGGGCAGGCCATGTTGCTAGAGTGGCAGACAACCGATGGACATCACGGCTCACAACATGGATCGCCTGAGATCAAATGCGAAACTGAGGTCGACAGAATACGAGGCAGAGAGATGAACAAGACGAATTCAGAAAATACAGGCTCCACGATGCCCATGATAGAGAATTGTGGCGTATCCTGGGGAAGCAGTTTGTCCAATGATGGACGATAGAAGACTGATGATGATGAAGAAATTCGCGAAAGAAGAACGATGAAAAAGTAAAATGAGGTTTAATTGAACCTGTTTGCAAAAATCTTCGAGTCATATTTTCGGTTGAGTGCCGAATATGGGTACTTCAGTCAACTCCCATTCAGATACTACAGTGCTCAAGATTTGCACCATTGGGTATAACTTTGGCAAAGAAACCCCCACTGCATAACCAAGGCTAACAACGTAAGTTTTGCACTGCTAGGTAGGGACTGAATTGGCAAAGCAATCATTGGTGGTTAAGAACACGGACGATGGAAACGGAGAACCGGGTTCGAACACTGTCGGAGAAAGTTTCGTTCACCATCATCCTTTTTGTATCTGTTGTTGGACATAGACCTATCTCTATCTTAAGTGATTCGCAGCCAGTCTTATTCATCACACTATCTTACTTCTTGCCGGTCAAAGTTTCGCATATGATCTATTGGGATCCATGTTGTGAGTCGTGATGTCCAGTGATTTGTTCTCACAAGCCTGTTTGAGTTTGTTAATAGGTTCTCAGTTTTCCTCCAATATACCTTGCTGTCTTGTGATCCCTCCATGTGATATCAAGTATGATTTTCCCTTGTGTACGTTGCATGGTTCTCAGTTTGAGAGTCAATCTTTTGGTGAGGTTCCTTGTTTGGGATTTTCTTGTTCTTGAAAGTTGAGCTGGCTCAACGGATGGCTTCCTGACGTAGAATGATTCTTTGCTTGATTTCTCTTTTGTTCGATGATTTCACTGAAGATTCTTTGTCCTCGGCTTAATTACTTTAGCTATATTGATGTGTCACTTCGCACTGATACCCTTCGAAAAGATATGTCTAACCATTTCCCCATGCAATGAAAAAAACAAAGAAACATGAAATCAATTTGAATGCCTGATTCTTTTTCATAGTAGTCTGGGGCCCGTTTCCCGAAGAGATGAAAAAAAGGTGCCTTGTAAAACCCCAGAAAAATGACATTGGTAAGTTGGTTTGGATAACAAAAAATTTAGGAGAGACGATTCTCTGACTATCTGGCAACTATCAAAATGGGAAAATCAATGATAAAAGGACTGAGTTCGCCAACATCTCATGATTCACGGACCCTGCAGTAACAAACTACCCTTCATTCTGTTCGTTAGTATGCAAGCTTCAAAATGACATTTAATAACCTTTGATTGGTTCATTGTTTATTCAGGAATGGTCGGTGGGGCACAGAAAATCGGCTGTACTAAACTCCAGCGACCCTTCTGTCTACAAACTTGACATAAAACATCAGCACTACGCTTGAACCCTCGTAGAAATCATTTTTTCTCGATTTTGAAATAAATAAATAAAGCTTTCTGGAGTTCCATTTTGACAAGTTTATCAATAACGACTCGATTCTCCAGAATCTAGATCTTTCTCGATGTTTTTAAAACTCTTTTTTTTTGTGTTTTTCAGTGCAGAACGCCGATGACGCCATAAATAGAATTCATCCTGACTTTATTTATACTTCTTCAATGGATTTTCTTTTTACATAACTTCAAACTATAACGCTACGGTTATCCAATTATTGACTATGACGGCGAATTTTCATTAATTTTGAATAGCTGGAAACTTTTCAGATTGGGCTTGTATAGAGTAATGTTATAAGTAATCAATTTTCATTTGCCGACAATCTTTACGATGTGTCTAGATAAGAGAGTTAGTGTCGACTTGGAGTGTCTGAGGAAGAGACTCTCTGGTAAGAAGAAAAAACTTATGCCATAAAAATGTATACAAAAATAAAACGAATCGAACACGAATGAGAAAAAAAAACATAGGTTTTCTTAGATCACTTGCAAAGTCTTTGAGGGGGATAGATGTCCTTAAAGCTAATAAATAAACTTCATATAAAGACAGGTCTTGTTAATCACTCGATAGAAACTGTCTTGTTACCAACGTATTCTTGAAGCTTTTGGGGTAGGTAATCAATTGAAAATTTGGAAAAAGAGGAGATCAACAAATGAGTTAACTTTTTTTCCTTTTGTTACAAAATCAGCTGCACACTAACTGAGAAACCGATTTAACATAATGCTACATTGTAAATCGAAAAAACTATTCGGGAGGAATCAAATGTTTGATTTTTCGCACTCTAGGCGTTGTCACCTGTCAGTCAGCAAGCAAGCCATTTCATCATTTGCAGCCACCTCATAGTGTCCGTTGTTACACATAGACCTTCCTCAAGATTGACCAGATCTCTCGATCGTGGGCGTCGCGGACCCGTATTTTTTCTGATCTCGTCTAGTTTGTCCCAGAATCTCAATTTTTTTGCACCCCCAGTTTCGCGTGTGATCTCTGGGGATCCACGTTGTGAGGTATGATATCAGTCAGCTAGAACAACTTCAAAACTGAAGAAACATATGGTGACAACTTGGGAACGGTTGATGGTTTCGAACACTACACATACTCATAGTGTCCGTTGTTACACATAGACCTTCCTCAAGATTGACCCGATCTCTCGATCGTGGGCGTTGCGGACCCGTATTTTTCTGATCTCGTCTAGTTCGTCCCACAATCTCAATTTTTTGCTCCCCACCACAGTTTCGCGTGTGATCTCTGGGAATCCACGTTGTGAGTCGTGATATCAGTCAGCTAGAACAACTTCAGAACTGGAGAAACATATGGTGACAACTTGGGGACAGTTGATGGTTTCGAACAATACACATACTCATAATATGGGAGCCTTGAATGAAAGGATTTGTTTAGTGAAATTTTCTTGGGTGTTATAGCTCGCTGATCGTGACAATTCCCGAGGGACAAACTATCATGGAAATATAATCCTGTATTTACTTTTTTATTGGATGGAACATTGTCAATGCAGAGATGGAGACGGTAAGCCAGTATATCTTCCTCGGACAACGAATCTCCATGATATCCTCAAAAGAACACAAAATCAGGCAAAAAAAATCAGTTTAGGTCGGCAAGCTTTTGGTAGAGCGAACTCAATCTTTGATAAAACCCTTAATCCCGAAAAGAAGGGTTTAAAACCTATGCATCCTCCTGAGCAAAGTCTATCAGACGAAAAACACAAAACCGACCCCTCCCCCCAAAAAAACAACAACAAAAAAACAGTAGCCAGGGATATAGAATCCAGACGAGGATAGATAGATAGATTGATAGATAGATAGATTGATAGGTAGATTGATAGATAGATGAATAGAGAGATAGACATAAATATGAGCAGGGACATATAGATAGATAGATGGAGATAGATATAAAGGAACTGAGATGAAGAGAGATAGATATAGTAAGATATATATATGAACAGAGATAGCTAGGTAGATATAAGAAGACAGATAGAAATGAACAGAATGAAACACATCGATGGATAGATTTATATTATAACCATTGACCTTTCAAGATAGTCAATCATCGAGATGAAACATTGAACCTAAACAAAACACCGACCCTGAAAATGAGAACCATGCAACAACAGAACAATATATCAGAGAGAAAATAAGAATCCAAGATATCATAGCATCCATTATTATTAAAATGGCAATGGGCTGGTCATGTTGCGAGAAAGTCGGATAGCCATTTGATATCGGGACTCACAGCATCATACACGAATCTGTAGCTGGCAAAATACTTGATGGCGTTATAAACTCAGTGAGCATTAGCTTTGCGACGCCCACGATAGAGAGATCTGGTGAATTTTGGGTAAGGTATATGTCCAACAACGGACATTAAATGATGATGGCAATGATCTCGTATCAATTTTTGACTAGTATTTTCTTTCATCTTTATTTTATGATGGCTATTTATTGCAACTTACTCCTGCCTTCAAGCTACGGCAGTAAGTAAACAGTGTGGGTCGGAAATGAGACGAAAGCTCTTAGTGGAACAAATAACACATTTCGTTTCATCTCGGGAAAGTCTTTGTTCTTTTGATAACCGCAGGGTACCCCCGGGGTAGATGGTTAGGGTGGATGGTACGCTTTAAGAAGCCTCCGTGGATTGATCGTTGGATGCCTTAGAAACATAGGTAGATTTATATGAACAGTGTGAGATCGGTATGTATCTCAATCTATTCATATCTATCTAGTTACCCTTTATATTCATATCTATCTATCTATCTATCTATCTATCTATCTATCTATCTATCTCCACACACACACATATATATATATATATATATATATATATATATATATATATATATATATATATATATATATATATATATATATATATATAGAGAGAGAGAGAGAGAGATACAAACAGACTAGAATAGATAGATTGAGATGAACAGAGAGATATAGATAGATATATAAATAGATAGAAAAGTAGATACATCGATATGGACAAACAAATACATTGATGGATAGCTTCACCCTCGAGCTAAAAAAAAGGCCAGGATTTTAAAAGTTGATTCAATGACTCCCCTCCCCTTTTCGCTTTAAACTTCCCCTCTCTCTACCCTTCTCTGTCTCTCTCTTGCACGCTTTGTCACTCTCTATTTTCCCTATCTCCTCTCATTTCCCCTTCTCTTTATTCTCTCTCTTCCTCTGTTTTTCTTCCTCTTTCTCGGTCCATTTCTCTCTCTCTTTCGCTCTCCAGTCGCTCTTCCTCCTTTTTTCCATCTCTCCTTCCCTGTCTTCCTTTAATTCAGACACACATATTCCATACATAATGTCATATAAAATGCACCTTTTATATATTAAAAAAGATCAGTCTTTTATCGCCCATCGTTGGACTTCCCCTTAGATTTGCCAAATTTTCTATCGTGGGCGTCACGGAGTCAATATTTTCTATACCTGTCCAGTTTGTGTCACCATCTCATCCTGCCGTTCAATATTTGATCTTTAAGGATCAATTATGTAAGTCGTGGTGTCTGCCATTCTTGCAACATGGCCAGCTCATTGCCATTTGAGTTTCCTTATGGTTTCTATCAAGTCTCAGGCCTGTTTTTTCCTTAATATACTGTGCTGTCTTGTGATCTCTCCAGGTGATGTTGAGCATGATTCTCTCTTGTTCTCATTGCATGGTTTTCAGTTTGTGGGTCTGTCTCTTGGTTAGGTTCCATGTTTCTGCTCCATAAATGAATACCAGGAGGGTGTATCGGCTGTATATTTTTTTTAGAACTTGTTCTTGAAGGAATCAAAAAATTGCACTTCGTCCAATGCACTGGTATTATGATTAGGGGGATAAGTACCATATCTCAATTATGACAGTTATTGGCCTTGGATGAGTTGCAATGAGCAGTAAATCTCAAAAAAGGAAAACAAAAACAAAAAACAAAAACAAAACAGCTTGTGAACCATTTGCGCAGTGGTTCGGTATATACACTACACATATAATAAGCCCTAGGAAAAATAGCTTCTAAAATTGCAATGTAAGAGGTTTCGAAGAGAGAAAGAGAGGGGTCGACAAATAAATGCGTGCGTGTAACTCTTCCAAACCAGCGCTTTAGACCGCTCAGCCATGGAACCCAACCAAGGGACAAACCTTCACACTGAGGAGCATGCTACGTGCATATGAGAGAATCATGCTCAACCTCACATGGAGAGATCACAAGACAGCACAATATGTATATAAAAAGTAGAACGGGGGTCAGACACATCATGAGATTTATTAGAAAATTCAAATGGCAATGGGCTGGTCATGTTGAGAGAATGAAAGACAACCGATGGACATCATGACTCACAACATGGATCCTCAGAGATCACATGTAAAACTGAGACCGACAAAAAACGATATGAAGAGATGAACAAGGCAAATTCAGAAAATACTGGTTCTGCGACGACCACGATAGAGAAATGTGGCGGATCCTGGGGAAGGTCTATGTCTAACAACGGTCATTGAAAGAATGATGATGATGATGATGATGATGATGATGATGATGATGATGATGTACTCTTTCAGGTCAAAATGTGTTTGATTTCCACCATGTTGATGGAGCCGAACAGGTTCCCTGTAAGATGCCGTGTGTTGCCCAATGACACTGGAAGTAATTTTATTTTCTTGATCTTTTCGTTTATCATGTTTCCAACTATTTGATTCGGTACAAGACGAGGCATCTTACGAAGGACCTGCTCGGCTTCATCTTCATGATACAAATCAAACACATTTTATTTTAAGAGTTATACCCACACATTCATTTGTCTCCTCCCTGGCTTTCTTCGAAACCTCTTTCTCGTACATTATAGTTTAAGAAGCTGTTTTTTTCCTGAGGCTTATCTTGTAAAATCAAATCGCACGTTTATTGCTGGATAGAAACAGCAAATGATGAAATGTGTTTCTAGGAATTGACGTATTCTTCTCTCTATTTCAATCTTCATCCCAGCACAAACATACACACAAATATCTCCGTCGTCATAGCAATCCCTCAAAGTCGGGGATGATGGTCTTCATACCAAAGAACGACGAAGCATCTGCATGTTTTTCTCAAACGTGTAGTAGCTTTCCAAGAAGCAAACATTATATTTCCCAAATAAACAAACTGATTACAATGGCGAGAAGTCCAAAATGAATAGAGCTGATTAGATCAGCAACGCATTTGCAGCTTTCAGATTTATCTAGGAAAGAGTATGGCCGCACGTTTTATGTCTCTTATCAAAAGACACTTTTTTGACAAAATTGTTTTTGCAGTTGAAAAAAATAGTTAAATTTTCTATTTACCTCATTCTGTTGCTACCTGTCTATCTAGTCTAGACAGCTTTTCAGTTTTGAACATTAAACATTTATAAAAAGATTATAATTTTTTTGTATCATTTTTTCTCATTTCCCAATATCCGTTGATGCAATTTATGTACTTTTCTTGGGTTTTTACTATGTTTTTCACAGACTTTGATACAAAGATGCAATGTGTATATATTTTTCTTGTTGGGAAAATAGGTTGTTTTTCAGGGATTTAAAAACAAAAAAGTCATATTAACACGAGTACCCAAAATGGTTTAACAAACACCACCACCTATTCTATGACTTTAATATGTAACTTATGTCAGAATACATGTAGTTTGTTATCATCTATCTATCTACATATATATATATATATATATATATATATATATATATATATATATATATATATATATATATATATATATATTGTGTCATCCGCAGGCAGCTGTTTCGTTGTATTACAACTCTTCGGTGTGGCTATAGACTATCCATTATTCCATCCAGTACCTCGAGGCAGGATCGAAACCTTAGCGTCAGACCGAGAGGCTGGTATCCTACCTCTGCTCCACAATTGAATTTAAGCGATATATTTATTCATCGCTTATATTCCTCATCCACCAGAATGCTCCATTCCATGTTGGAAGAGAGAGAGAGAGAGAGAGAGAGAGAGAGAGAGAGAGAGAGAACATAATGTATGGAATTTTAAATTCATGACATACAGAACAGTAAAAGTATCCGAAAACCAACAAAGAATTAAAATAACTACAGTGAAACCAACAAAAATGAAATGAAAAAAATGAACATAAAGGGAATACACTGATAAATAAATACAAAAACAACAGTTGCAAGGGAAGTAACTCAGAACTAAATAACGAGTGAGAAAGTAGGAAACTTGGAGCGAACTTTTCATCACGATGCCACTTGAAAATCGTATTCGAGGACAACTTTGTTTTGCTAACCATTAGTATGACCATTATATATAGTTGTCCGACCAGATGACGTTCATAAAACTGTCTTTCCTTATTCACTTTGTCAGATACAAATATCCATTAATTATCATACTGTGCGACAAAGAGACAATAATATACGTGTGAATACGTATAACAAGTAGTTCCAGGACTAACAGAACATGATGAAAACTAGTCAGCGATCGGAGAAGAGGGGGAATGAGTTAACGGTGTTGCTTAGACCTCTGCCTACAGACAGGTTCCTTGTGGCTTAATCAACGCTGACTCAGACTATATAAGTGCTCCGGTGGAAAAAGGTGTGGGTTTGGATCCTAGGTCGAATTTCTTTGTTTCCCTACACCGCAGCTGTTTTTCGTTCGCTACCGTAAATAATTTAGTTCGAGCAAAATATAGTTCCTGAAAAGTTCTCTGAAATTTTCAAGCGTACATTTTGATTGCTTTTCGTTCTATTATATAAGGTCTGTACATAAACTTTATTTACCACTGAAACTATACAGACAGTGAATCATGACACACTGCAAAAAATGTTTCCATTTGGACACCACAGCCTTTAAAGCCAGCCCTGGGTATATGTTAGTAATGCAAATAAAATATGATTTAGCCAATTCGAGCCATTTCATTCATTATTATTTGTTTGAGATAGCTTTATCAAACAAAAGAATACTTTTAGATTATTTACTTCATTACACAACCATTGTATATATATATATATATATATATATATATATATATATATATATATATATATATATATATATATATATATATATATATATATATATATATATATGTGTGTGTGTGTGTGTGTGTGTGTGTGTTAAGGAATGGATATATCTGATCAAACAGGATGGATTATAAATTTCTATGTAGAATATCATCAAGAAACTTATTTGAAATCATCTCCCATCGTTACACGGTTAATGTATCACTCTATTTGGACAACGTAAACAGTTCAAGTTATTAAAGGGAATTTTGCTGCTGCAGTAGCAGGTTCGAATCCTGCTACCGTCTCATTGTTTATTTTTTTTTAGGTTATCTAAATTGAGTAGTATATTAACCGTGTAACGACGGGAAATCACCAGAAATGTTTTCTTTATTATAATATAACGCAAATGATAATTCACACATATAATAAATCTTCTAGTTTCCGTCGTTGGACATAAACTTTCTTCAAGATTCTCAAGACTTCTCTATCATTGACGTTGCAGAGCTAATACTTTCTGACCTTGTCTAGTTCATCTCTCCATCTCGTATTCTATCGGATTCTCTTTGTATGTGACCTCTGGTTATCCATGCTGTGAGTAGTGGTGTCCATCAGTTGTCTGTCATTCTTGTAACATGACCAGTCCACTGCCATTTGAGTTTTTTCAACGGATCCTATGATGTTTCAGACTCCTGTTTTTCCCCTAATACATTGTGCCATCTTGTGATATCTCCATGTGAGAATCAGCATGATTCTTTCATTTGCACGTTGCATCGTTCTCAATTTGTGGGTTGGTCGGTCTCTAGATTAGGTTCCATACTTCAGTTCCATAGGTGACTATCAGGAGAATACGTTGGTTGTAAACTCTTCTTTTTAGGACTGATGGGAAGTTCTTGTTTTAGATGGTTGAACTTGCTCTGCTGAAGGGTAAGGATGATGGTCTCTGTAACATATTACCAACAAAGGTAGAGTACGTATTCATTTAATGTGTATTCGTTATTTTTGCCAAGACGCGACCAAACTCCACTTACCTATTTCAATGACAGAAAAAAACAAAACGATTACAGTTAGTGGATCTCTTATACTGACTTTAATATGTTAGTACTTTTGATAACATACGTTGAAAACGATTTTCTTTCCGTTGTGGAGATGATGTTTGTTCACTTTGATTTAAAAAATCCTTGTACCATTTAAGTTTTATTCGTTATCGCAGAAATCTTCTGGGAAAGAATCTATTTCTATCTGTCTATATATTGAGAGGCTGTAGCCATCAAAGATAGCGAAGAGTTTATTCATAGTTTAAATGAGTGTGTCTCAGTGTCCCAGCAAAATTGGTCTCTGTAGTACACTAGGCCACATCTAAACATTTTATTTTTTACTTTTCGGGAAAAGAGTTTTTGAAATTCATGGGGTCTTATTTTGATGGGTCTAATAAAAAAAATCTAGATTCTCAAGAATGTTTTCGAGTGGAAAAAGCCAGTGATGTCATGAACAGAACTTATTCTGACCATATTTATCCTTTGATAGAACATTTCTTACATGACGCTACGGTTGTTGCTTTATAGTCTGCTATAAGAAATCAAGCGAAGAATCTCATTAGGATGGCAAGCCTTTGGCAGAGCAAGCTCAACCTTAAAAAATAAGAAGATCCCATTATTGCTAAAAAGAAGAGTACACAACGAATGCATCCTCCCAGTAGTCACTTATGGAGCAAACTGAGAACTATGCAACGTGCACATGAAAAAATTATGCTGGGCCTCACATGGAGAGACCATAAGACAGCATAGTACACCCGGGAAAAGACAAGAGTCAGGGACATCATAGAATCCATTAAAACTCTCAAATGGCAGTAGGCTGGCTATGTTGCAAGAAAGGCAGACAACTGATGGATATTGCTGCTCACGACATGGACCCCCCGAGATCACATGCGTAACCGGCTGAATATTAGATTGAGAGACAAGCTAGACAAATCCAGAAAGTACTGGCTCTGCGACGCCCATGATAGAGAAGTGTGGCTAATCCTGGGGAATATCTATGTCCAATGACGGACTTGGAAAGACTGATGTTGATAATGATGATGATGATGATGATGATTAGGATGGTGGTGAGTATTTAGTCCATTCCAGAGTGCGTGTGAACGAACCTTGGATTTGCAAGCCACGAACAGAACGGATAGTGTGTACTTTGGTTTTGATGCTACGGTTGTTCAATTATCGACCATGACGGCAAGTCCATCAATCGATAAATCCATCTATCTTATCATGGCGGCCATCCTTTGAGGTCAAGGATGTTGGTTCGCATTATACAAAACGATGAAACCTATGCGTTGTCTTTATTAAACCTGACTCGTTCTTTCATCCCAAGAAGCACGCGAAATGCTCCAAAGATCCCAATGGCCAGGATACCAGGACGATCGGGGCTGATGGATATATTATATTGACTTTCAAGAGTCGCTTGGTCTCTTTCAATTATACCTGTTGAACAAATATCTTTGTTTTCTTAGAGCTTCGAAAGTGACTTTAGTTTTCTTTGATTGTCACGGCAAACAGAGAAACTTCGATCTTTGTCGTATCTACATTCAAGTAATATAAACATTTCATTAATGGATTTCAGCTCCTGACCCTGTATATTTATAATCCTTAACAGACTCAACCACGGACATGTACAAGTATGTATGTATGTACGTGTAAACACATACGTGCTTGCAAACACACGTACACTCATAACACTCTGATTTCCAAATATTTGCTTTAGACCACTTTTTCGCTTTTACGAAAAACGACAGAGAGTGAAAATAGAATTAAGTGTTTGTCTTCCAGCATGATGTTATACATACTGTGCACACGCATACTCTTCCTCTCTAGGAACGCCTTAATTTCGGATACCAGGACAAATTATATATGTGATTATTGATTCCTCGTGGTCAAATACGTTTTCCTGGTAACTTACGTAAATAAGACCTTTGTTTCAAAAGATAGAATCATTTAAAGTACTGAACAACATCCACATACAATACATTATGATAATATCCTATATGAAATAACGGACTGCACGTATTATGACACAGCCTTAGAATTAATTAAATAAAGCTATACATTAAAATTATACCTTGGGGACTAGTGGTGTTTGATCAACACTGCTGGGAGGTCATGTCAATTCAACTGTTTTGTGCTTGATTTCCCAGAATAATTACTTGGTAAACAACTAATGATCTCAACGAGATTAATCAAACATTACCTCAATATCTAATTCTTTGTAAAACACAAGACCAACTGAAAATTTACTTGAATTACGTTAACAGATAATTGGAAATAATTGACTAAAATTACGATTTTTTTTTGAAGAACATATATAAATGCATATAATTATTTGATGGACAAGTTATATCCAACCTTATTTAAAGACGATGAGGGAAATAGAAATTAAATGAAGGCCCAAGATACCATCTTCAGCAATATGAGAAAAATGTGGGTTCATTCACTACTAAATTCCGTAAATATATACCTTTTCATCCGATATGTGTTCTGATTGTCTATAAAACATTTACTATCTCTCTCTCTCTCTCTCTCTCTCTCTCTCTCTCTCTCTCTCTCTCTATATATATATATATATATATATATAAATATATATATATATATATATATATATATATATATATATATATATATATTATGTACACTCATAAATAAATATATGTGCACATTACTGGAAAGATCAAGCAGCCACTTTTCCAATTTCAACTGACATCTAATTTATGACCTAATCACTTTCCTCGATAAATAGAACAAAGCAATATAGATGTTGTTACGATAAAGGTAATTAAGTCAGAAATTAGATGTCAGTGGTAATTGGAAAAGTGTCTGCTCAAACAGAATAACTATACTTCTCTACTCATGCACATAGGTATCTAGCTGCCATGTTTGAATTCAACTCGAAGTCCGGATTAGGAAAGTTCCAATATAAGCATATAGTGAGCATTTATTTGTGTTTTTTTTTACACTCACACACCTCATTAGTTAATTTACCTCCCAATTATGACAACATTATTACGTTATTGAAAACTATCAATATTTAAAGTCTGATCATCTTTTAAAACAGCCTCAGTTGAGTTGAGATTTAAACAGAATTATAATTGGGATTTTGGAATTAAGATATAAATTACCTAATGAAATAGCTTTAAGAACCCTTAGTGCCGAGCCATACATACATAACCTCGTCAACATGTTTTAGTGATCACATAAGCTAGAAAGGTGGTGCAAATTAATCTTTCAACCATTTATTCTCCTCCATTTTGGCTTTTCGTAAGATTAATCTGATCGTAGTATATATATATATATATATATATATATATATATATATATATATATATATGCCATCCACAGACAGCTGTTTCGCTGTATTACAACTCTTCAGTGTGCCTGTAGACTATCCATTATCCAAGCGAGTACCACGAAGTACGATCAAAACTTTCGCTTCAGACGCCAATGCTGGTCTCTTATCTCTACCCTACGCAGAGCTGGACGGTCAGTAAGGTTGAATTCAAGCAATAGATCCACTCACGCATAATTCCCCATCTACCAGAGTGCTCCATTCCTAAGTTGTAATATATATATATATATATATATATGTTTATCTTTATACATATATATATATATATTTATATAAAGATAAACATGTATATATATATATATATATATATATATATATATATGTATGTATATATATATACACACACACATATATACATATATATATATATATATACACACACACACACACACACACACACATATATATATATATATATGTTTACCTTTTCGTTCTGCTATTTTGGTTGAGGTAAGTGAGTATTTTCACCTGGGTTGATTCCAAAGCCCTGGTAAAGGTCAGGATTTAGATACCACGCCCCAAGTCTGGTAAGTAGAGTAACCACATTAGAAGGGGCTTGAGTAACATAATGTTCCTCTACCCTACCCAGACTTGTGACAGGCAACACCAAGCTTGGTAGATCTATATCATAATAAACAATATGTCCGTCTGTCTATCAGAATTACGCAAAGGGTTGGATATAGAACATAAAGATAATCGCTAAAGGAAAAAGGTTGAAGTCGACTGTCGAGAAAAGAAGAGAAGTTGAAATGAATTCATATCCGAGTGTCTGTCACTAGAAGATTTATTTGAGTGCCGGGGATGACCACTCCAGGCTGCTCTCATGAGTTTTTCAAACACTACAGTGCTTTAGATTTCCATCCCTAGATAAACTGTCAGCAAAGAAACCAGTATTTTGTAGTATCTACTTTGAAATATAAAACCTCAGCACTGATATGAAACTTTCGAAAAAAACGAAAACAAAAAACGAACGATGATACAATATACAATTGGAGCAAAGGTAAGATGAATTTGATCAATATCCAATAATCGATATTACGTTAAGTTATTCCACAAGTGATGATTACGATCGATCGGATCTTTTATGCATACCAGGGATTTCAACGTTGCTTGCAAGATAGCGGACACCTTGACGCTTGACATACAAGCATGTATGGTCAATGAATCACTGGTATACACTGAATCGTAGTAAAATAGATTTGTACACATACACTCCTCGTAAATATTTCATAGAAAATGTCTCCAACTATCTCACCAATAAAAGTGCTTCTATAATCCGAATCACTGTTGAAAAGATAAATTGGGGAGACTTTGAACCCCTATGATGCTTTTCGGATACTACAGTGCTTTGGAGAACTATTTGTAAGGAAAATTCCCCTGTGCGCGTAGCAGCTTATAGTGTACATTAGGATGTGTGATTAGGGTGAAGGTATCCATTCCATGGGCTTGCATATTGCCTAGGGAATGGTCATAAAAATTTGTAGGTATAAAGTCCTGGTCTCGATTAAAATTGAGATTTGCAAGGATCACTAAACTGATGCATGAAACGCCAACTGTCAGGCTCCACAGGGGGTGTCCTTTGAGAGACAACGCTGTACTTGACAGGCCTTTATATTTCCATACCGAGGTATAACGTTAGCAAAGCAGCAGGTACTTTTTTAGTATTTATCTTGATCGTTGACGCCCAATACGATTATTATGGCTGTTAAGAGAGAACACTGTCATGTGACCCCCAATGGAGTAGCATTTGCTTGTGAAAGGAGCGGAAGCACTCTCTAGTCCTAGTTTTGCAAGATATTCTTTCTATCAGCGGCAGAGCATACAGCACCAAGTATTCACCCATTTTGGTAACAAACATCACTTGACTTCTGGGATCATACGAGAACAGGTGTATTTAATGCGATTTGATGGTTTGTACCATCTATCCAGAAACATAAAAATCGGCGCTCACGTATAAAACTCATAAAAAGCAATGGAGTGGGGACGAACGTAGAAATTCTGATCGATATTCGATAATCAATTTTTGTTACGTTATTCCACAAGGGTTGATTATAATCGACCGGATCTCTTATATATGAAACCAGGGGTTTCAATGTTGGTTTCGGAAATGGCGAGGGCCTTGGCGCCAGACGTCATACAATGCGCTTCCAATGATTTCAAGCGACACACGAAATCGTCGTAAAATAAATCTACACAAATGCTGCTTCTTGTAAATATTTGTCAGGAAATGCCTCGATCTATCTCAACAGTAAAAGTAAATTTGAATCAATGACACCAAAGTAATATGATATGTGATGGAATTGAACCCCCCCCACGTGTCTGGGAGAGAAAAATTCGGATAAATACTGGGGAGGGTTGCTTCAAGTAACGGTCATGATATTTTTAGATACGACGGTATCATAGACTTTTACTTCTATGCCAGGGCCGGCTAAAACCTTGATGAAGCCTTGAGCAGAATCTGAATAGGGGGCTCGAACGTATTTTGCCACCCTCCTCGCTCCTGGGTACTCTCCGGTGGTCATAGGTCCCTAAACAGTCGTTCAGTTTGTTTATGCTTTAAGACATAAAGTAAAGCACAGTAGAGAAACGGGTGTTTCATGTGTGTTTATCCAGAAGTATAAAGATCAATCCGATCGCATATATATATCTTAAGAAACCCCAACGATAAAATATACACATTGGGGTGTAAGGGAGATTGATCAATAACTGATAATCAATATAAGTCATGTTATTCCTAAAAGGTGATAACAATCAATTTGATCGTTTATATTAGCTAGGGGGTTTCAACATTTGCTTGCAAAATGGTGGATGTCTTGGCGCCAAATACATACGC
>OY735239.1:34325534-34350534 GCA_963457665.1 Thysanoteuthis rhombus
ATGATTCATGATACAAAAATGTCGGAAAACCACCGGGTGTCGCAGCTCACGTCATGGATTCCCACATATCATATGTAAACTCGTGGCCAACAGAATATAAGATGGCGTGACGAGCTGGATAAGTTCAGATAATGCTTGCTCTGCGATGCCCACGATAGAGAATCCTGAGGAAGGCCTATGTCCTGTGACGGATGCTAAAATCAGATGACGAGACCTTACAGCACTGAAACAAGAAAAATAAAAAAACAAAAAAGGAAAAATGCCCCCCAATTTTTTTTGACGGCTCAATTTTAATATTTTTGGCAGCACAGCTTCTATGTTGTAGTGTTTGGTCATAAGGATGATGATATTCGTCTCAGTTGTGTAATTTTCCATTCGGAATGATAACATCCTAATATGTTTGATTTAGAAGAAAATTAACAATGTATAAAAGCGTGTTAGGGTTTACGCATTTATGGGCAATATCGTGGTAAACTCAGCCCCACCATTCCTGACTTATCTCTGATTGTCACCAAAAGAAAAGAAGATATACATCAAAAGGCTCCAAGATCGGACAGAAGCTTTATCAGCATGGATCTAGCACTCCCACAACGTGATAGAAAATCTACAAAGGCTGATGGTATTGTGCGATATAAATCCTGAGACCTTGCCCAAGTACGGGGTCATCATCCGATGATAGCTTTGTTAGGGGCATTGCTGCCTATTTCACAGGAGTGATGTATAGATTTATTAGAATGATAAAAATAATTATTCCTTTCGTTTTTCCAACCGCATGGTCCAAGAGCTGATACGTGCAATCATTAGGAACCCCCAACTGAAAGTATCACTAATATATAAGACATATCTGGAGGACCAACATATACAGTGTCCTTATATAGACAGTTAATTTCCTTTTAAACCAATCATAACTAAATTTCTAAATTTTTCTAAATCCTCTTATGTATGACTAAGAATTAGATGATTCCATTTGTCCTAAAAAAGGGTTTACAATTATTACATTTTCTTGATCGTCCTTTATGAAGGTGGAACATGGAATCCAGCTAAAAGACTGGCCCTCAAACTGAGAACCATGCAAATATACACAGGAGAGAGTCATTCTCAAGCTCACAAAGAAAGATCACAAGACAGCACAGCATATCAAAGGAAAGGTCAAGAGTCAGAGATATCACAGAAACCATAAGGAAACTTGAATGGCAATGTTACAAGAATATATATATATATATATATATATATATATATATATATAAATATATATATATATATATATATATATATATATATATATACTGCACTAATGGAGCTAAAGGACTGAATTTTTTATCATCTCTCTGTATCATGTCTACAAAGAACGGTCTTTATGTATTTTCAATCCCAACCCTGAAATGAGTTTTTAGTGGGTATTCAATCAGCTATGATTCGTGCTTATTTTATAGAATTCAGATTCTTTAGTGATCACTGCTCAACAAAAGTTAAGCGACATTACTCATCCATTGTTCGCGCCTTTATTCAATCGTCGTAATAAATCAGCCCCCAAACAGCATTCTGCTTGAGAGATGTTGGCTACGTGACGGTTCCTCTCCTACCAGACCTACTGTCCGATCATTTGATACTGTTCGACATTATTACTTACATGCGGTTAATACAAATCTGATGATAAATCCTTTGATTTATTCCTTTCTCTTATTCACACATGCCAGCGAAGTTGCAAAGGTAGATTTATTACCCACTGCCCGCCTGTCTTTCGGTATGTCAGTCCGTCTGTCCGTCTGTCCACATGATATCTCCAAAGGTTATCAATGTATTTCGATTTAACTTAGTGAGTGAGAAAATTGACCGTGGGCCAAGGAAGAGGTGGTTAGATTTCTTGATCGATTCAGGATTATTTTTTCGATTGAGATATATTTTTTCATTTTTTTAATGCCATTTTGCATTGGCTCACCGTTGTCCATACAGTATCTTCGAATGTTCAGGATGAATTTCAGTACAATTTTGTGGAAGGATGGGTCAAGAGCTGGAGAGGAAATTATCAAATTTAAGGTAGGATTTTTTGACTCAGAGACATTTTTAGTATTCTGTATGAGTAAACAAACGGGAAATAAAAAATGCTAATTTAGATATCAAGGGACGTAACTAAATATTTATACTGAGTTACTTCCCTTGTTTTTTTATATTCTATTTTTATTTAATTTTTTATCAGTGTACGGCGTTGGTTGAAGGATACTGAGTATTTTCGAGTCATTGTTTCTATTTTTCTCAGGGAATCGACTCCACAAGGCATAATATTGAAACCATCGACCAAAACTAACACTGAACTTAGGTTTCTTTCAGTTTTCAAGTTGGTCTGGTTGGCTTTGTATTTATGTATCATTCATAGAGGTTTCGCTTATGAAGTTAGAAAAACTTTTCCTTTCGTTTTTCTTTCAGAATTCCCCTGGTACCTTTTTAGAGTAGGATTTAGTTTGCAATGCAAGATTATGCTAAATTAATACCTTAATTTTTGTCTGTTTCTTCTGCTTTTTTAGTGGTCACTACCAAACAAAATGTAAGAGAAATAAGTTATTCCGTTTTCCATTTATTCTAACTGATCACCCCTAAACCGGCATGCTGCCATAGAACGTTGGTCATGTGCCAGTTTCAATTCTCTGGCTGACCAGACTCGTTTCACCGATTACTTTCGTACACAACGGTTTATCTGAAGATATCATATTCTGTGCCAAACAAAGAAGATTCAAATTGATAAGGGATGTCAATTCTCATAGATGAAAGCATAGTTCTTCTGAACACTTTTCGCCCTGGGATGAAAAATTGCAAGTTAGCCGACCTAAACCTTTACTAGAACGCTGAGTTCGATCTTGACAGGGCACCCTTAATGTGCAGCCTTGGTAAATAACCAGGAAACATCACTGTAGGTGCAACGATCAGCAAACTTTTTTTTTCACCATTAATACTGAAGTGAGTTCGATCCTCACTAAGTGGTGAATATTCGTGATCTCATGCTTTTGTTATACTTCATAGAATTATGACAGTATTTTCTCACGTGAGTGCAGATTATGCATCACCTCCTGGGCAAAACGTAACGATTGAAACAAAAAAGACGAGGATAATACTCCGAGCAATTCATAAAATATTGACAAAAAATTTATAGCAATACATAGAGGGCCAAAGAACGCATCAACCGAAGTTTTACGATCATAGCAAAGATGAAGATACTCGTCCGTATTACTTGGTGAATAACTACGATATTAATACCATAACTTCATACAACGTTTGGGAGGCCTAAAATAACATGTTGTTAAACATTGGAATCGAAACAACAAAGATAAGAACATTAGCCCGAGGATTTCTGGGAACAATGGCAATACAGTGATATCTTGATAGTGCAGTTTTAATTGAAGTGTTTTGATATAATACGATAAATACAAATTGTTGTAACTAATTATGCTCGAAACTTGAATCATAAGACTTTTCAGAGTGCAGTTTTGAACATTACAGAAAATTTAGGAGCGAATTGATTAAGATTCGAAATATACTTTTACTTTATCTAGACTCAGCATATCGTGTTGCCAACATAGATATAATTATATATCTATGATATATGGCTCAGCCTCTGGAACGATGATTTTGGAGGGGACTGCAAGCCGGCCACAGAACTGCCAGTGGCCACCGACTCCCATGCAAAAGGGCAGTTTTTCCACAGTAAAAGGACTAGTGACTGGTAGAGACATCCAACTTATGACGCTGCCTCCTCTCCCCCTGCTTTCATTCTGGAATTGGATTCAATAAGAGGGGGTCGCTGAGCTGCCATGTTTGTCAATTAGAAGGCTGATTTTCTCATTTATGTGAGTCGATGCTACAAGAGACGAATCTTTTTAGCAGTGAATCCCTGTGTGTCCTTTGTGGTCCCCATCTGTTTCGTTGGCCGGAAGCCAACTCACTTGAAAGTAAGGTATTCAGAAGTCGATAGTCTTCCATCCTTCGAGTGACCCGGTACAGCTGTGTTTTTGCAGCAATGAAATCACTCTATCGCTCTAATGGTGCGGAGGCAGCACTGGTGGAATCCTTCAAGGAGACGTAATAAAGAGAGTGAACGACTCCTCTGCAAATGGATTGGAATACGGATGTCTTGACCCCAGCACTGCACCAGGTGTTCCTCTATAAATCTCACCGACCTTTTTTGATCTCCAGAACTCTTCCTTTGATTATATATCTCTTCATAGTATGTTTTGGCTAGGCTCCACAACACACGCTAACACGTTTTTTTCTAATTGCATAAAAAAAAATAAATAAAAAACGAAAAGGGCAAACGCCTTTCCAAAGTGATCCAACTCAAACCTGGATGTCTGTGCATGAGAGCCTTTTCTCGTCTATCTATTTGACGTTCTTACCATGTCATTTGACGATTCACCGACGCACACGGTTTGGCGGGAAACAAATGCCACCTAGTGAGACACTAAGCAAAATGCCTTACCAGTTCTTTCATTGGAGCTGAAAAATTACTTTCAAACCCAGGCTTTAAACAACACTCGCTTCATTTTTTTTTTCGTCTCTCTCTACTGCTTTTTAAGCTCTCCAACCCATTCCGTTTTTTTAAAAATATTTATTCCTGCTTGTCGACCTTTATATTGTCAAACTGGTCGGAATAAGTTCGAATTGACTTGTTTCCCCCATCCCCGTAACACGAGAAATCCTCACCAAATTTAGGGGAGTAAATTCTTATAAACTGTTTATCTCGATACTTAAAAACACCCCAAAAAGTAACATTTTCCTACCGTGATTCAAAATCATGATCGAGTGATCGCCAGGCGCTTTCCTTACCGACTGAGCCAAACTGACAGTTCATGATATTGTATATATGATAATTAACCTTTTCGATCACCCTATTCATTCTGAAGCTTGAATACTCTGCGATATGATTCAGAGACTTCCAAGCGTCAAAATGAAAGGACGTCTGAGCATTGTAACTCTGAGAAGATAACGGAAGTATCATTTTTAAAAGTGGTTTGTTGGGCACTTATCTCGCTCAGCCACTCAATATCATATATCTATAAATGTTATTATCATATATACGATTCAAGACTCACAATGATCATCTTCTGTTTGAATAGAAGTGGGAGTTTCTCCCTACAGAAGCCAGGCCTGTTTTCAGGACTTTTCTTTCTCCCATGTTTGTTAACCGATACCCTGTCTTCGGCAACATTTTTTCAATTTTTTTCCATACAAGATCTCAAACTAGGTGTTTACCATTCATTCGTTTTCAAAACAGACAAACGGCTAACGCAGACTTTGAAAAACTAATAAACAAGTCTGGTTAATCACTCCATACAAAACCATCACATGACTAACTTTTTTTGGCAGCATACAGTGTTGGGGTGATCAATTAGAAAACAGAAAAAAAGGGGGGTCGAAGTTATATCTTTCATCTTTCAAAAGTGATCAGGAAAAAAGAATAGTTTGAATGCCGTGGGACAGAAACCAAATGACCAATTTAGAATAAATGTACATTTTAGATTGAAACCCCACCTCTAAAATCCTTTTTTGGAGGGGATTTTCAATATGGAGTGAATGTTGTAATTCTCAGCTCCGAAAAGAGATTCTGCTGCCTCTTTTGGAGACCAACTTAAAAACTGGAGAAATCTATTTTTACAGCTTTTGTGACAGCTTTGGTTTACGGTTTCTAAAAATACCTATCATTCTTCTGGTTTCGATAAAAACCGTCTAGTTGAAAGCATTCGATCACAAAGGTTTCTAACAATGTTTATCTTCTTGGGATCCAGACAAACATGCTCTCGTACGTAAATAAGAAAAGTCAAGTAAACAATTTCAATGAAAATTGTTTCCATCATAACTAATCAAACCGGTGTTGATAGACACACATAAACACCAACATTCACACACACACACACGCATGCATTCAGACAGACAGACGGACAGATAGACACACACACATAAACACGACCTGACGAAGTCGTTGTTTTTTCGTTTTTTTTTTACAAAGGGCAATCAACGTTCCGTCTCGTTTTTTAATTGGAATACGCTTTCGTGCACACTTCCTGATACGTTTAAGAGACAATTACTCACCATTTTTCTCTTTCATCTTTATGTTAGATACAATTTTCTGCCATCACATCGCAATTCAAGGGGGTACTTCTCAGATAAAATTCCGCTCGGACAATTTTATCTGGGCTCAAAACTATACTACATCCCACAATGACAATATTGCATAAGCACGCGTGGTAATCATAACTTCAAGTATATCATGTTTGATGTGAGACCTGGTACTTTGATTGTTATTATGACTGAGTTTAATGAGCATATGTTAAGAAACTCGGGTCTTAAAAGAACATGCTATTTCATCTATGATCAACCACAATCGTGTGGTGGAGTGAGATTAAGTTTGTTTCGGGTCAACCTGAGGTCATTTAAGACCAACAGTGATTTCAATTCCCCTTGCACTTATATATTTATAGCTTATATAGGGTTAGGAAATGAAAGTCAATTTTGAAGAAATATGTACAATAACTTCGACAGAACTGTATGCTTGAAACATAATCATAGAATAAGAACATAATACTAGCTACGACATACGAGTTTGGGACCTGGAAACGTACGAAACAACTAAATAACGAACCCAGAATGACAAAGAGTGCAACGGAAATAACATTTTTAGAAATGACCCTTGATGATAGAAACAAAAATCAACACTGATCTGAGAGATGACCAGGGCGGAAGATATCTATGGGACAGAGAACACTGTAGGGAAACACCAGTCACAAGATTAAAGGACGGGATAAAGGAGTTGGATCGTAAGACGTGGCAAAGATTAACACGATCATACTCTTCAAGGGATGGGAAAGGTCTTGGTCTAGACGGGGACCCAAAATAGATGCTGCTGCTGCGATGTATGTATGCACATGCGCGTGCACCCCCACCTATATATATATATATATATATATATATATATATATATATCAATGCTCTTCCTTAGGAATAGAACACTCTGGTGGATGGAGAATGTATGCTAAATAAATATATTGCTTATATTCAATCTTACTAACCGTCCCGTTCCATGACTGGCCTCCGGGTCTGAAGCGAAGGTTTTAATCTTGCCGTAGTTCTATAGACTATAGCCACACTGAAGAGTTGTAATACAACGAAACAGCTGTTTGTGGATGACACAATAACACACACACACACACACACTCACACACACACATATATACATATATATATATATGTATATATGTATGTATGTGCGTATGTATGTGTGCACGTGCGTTCGTGTGTGTTTTTATGTACGTATGTGTATGCATACGTGTGTTTGTGTGTATGTACGCATGTGATCAAGATGCAGACCCCAACGTTTTCGCCTTGTTAGGTTTCAGCAAAAACCGAACAGTAATGTACCGGATATTCTTTTGACGAACATCCAAAATATATACCTTCGAATTCTTGAACTTTGATCTCGGTGAAAAGTCCTTGGTTGCAAGTAGAGGATTAAGAAAAGAATGGATGAAAGTGGCCAGAATACAACAAAAAGCTCAAGAGGAAACAATTGAAGATAGGACAAAAAAAAAATACTCGGACCACTTGATATTGAAGATGCTTTTCATGAAGGGCCAACGAAAAAAAAAAGGACAGCTAAAAACAAAAACAAACCAAAAACGGAGACCCCCCCCCCCAAAAAAAAACAAAACAGAACTCATATTTCTATTTCGACTAAAGAGGATTACTACAACTTTTTTATTGCATATATAATAGATAAAAAATATCCAAAATATGTTTACAGTATAAGCGTATTAGTCAGCTCAGATGGTGTAATGGATAGAACGTTTGCCTCACACGCACTCGTTCACCAGTTCAATTGCCGGTAAAAACGGAGCGTGAGGAAAAATCTCCATTGAACAAATTTCCCTGTGCATCTAATTGAACACACAAGTGAAGAATCACACTAGGATCGCAAGTTTTCGGAAGAGCAAGCTTAACCTTTAAGAACAAGGAAATCCCATTAGTCTTAAAAACTTTTACAACCAATGCATCTTCCCGATAATCACTCATGGAGCTGAAACATTGAACCCGGCTAAAATATTGACCCCCAATAGCTGGTGTCACGGAGCCAATACTTTCTGAACTTGTCTACTTTGTATCGCCATCTTACACTTTGCCTGCCACAGTTTCGCATATGATCTCCGGGTATCTATGTTGTGAGTTGTGATATCCATCAGTCGTCTGAAATCCTTGTCATATCACCTACCTATTCGTTTTTTTATCGATTCGGTGGTACATCTTACTCTCTTTTCTCTAATCTGTGAGAGGTTGAGCACGATTCTTTCATGTATACGTCGCATAATTCTCAGTTTGAGGGTCAATCTGTTAGTTAGCATCTACGTTTCAGCTCAATATATAACTATCGGGAGGATGCATTGGTTATGCGAGAAAATGAATGAATGAATGGAAATGAAGAGGTGTACAAAAATCAATGAAAGAAAATAGAGGAGTGTATAAGGATGAATGAATGTGAATGAATAAGGGTACAAGAATGAATGAATGAATGAAAAGGAGACGAGATAAGAAGAATGAGATGCTGATTTGCTTAAGAAGATTACGGAGAAGAGAAAGAGAAAGAAGAAGAAAATAAAAAAAAGTAGGAGAAAAGAATCATGGGAAGAAGAAGAAGGAGAAATAAGAGAATAATAATAATAGGATGTCAAAGAAGAAGAAGAAGAAGAAGACGACAAAGAACAACAACAATAAGAACAACAACAGCAACGATAACAACAACAACAACGATAACAAAGAAAACATTTGTACTTATTTCTTGAGAATGAAATTCAACACTCATGCTCGTCCGAAATCGGATTCGTGCTTAAAACTAATTTTTGCTTCGAATTGCAGAACAGGCAAAGTGTTTCGCCTTGTGATTCACTAGGTGGCGTGTTTTTCTCGTGTTTTCCCCGTCCGAACCCGTGCGTCGGTATATTGTCAGACAACACGACAAGAACACCAAATAAGCAGAAGAGCAGAACCACGCATGCGCGCAAATTCATACCTAAATTGGAACGCTATGGAAAGCTGGTTGTATTTTGCAGGTTGTTTTTTTTTCCTTCTATAAGTAGAAAAACGTGTTAGCGTGTGTATTGCAAGTTAGCCGAAACTTACAACGAGAAGATATATAATTCAAGAAAGAGTTTTCGAGATCGAAAAAAGGTTGGTGAAGACATAAAATTATATAGGAAAACCTGATGCAGAGCTGTGGATAGGACACTCTCATCCCAAACCATTGTCCAAGAAGTCATTAATTTAATTGCCACAGCCTCGCTCTCTCTCTCTCGAGTGACCCCATAGCATGTACCAGTGCATTCAGCATAATTGTTATCTTGCAAACGTACAGATTTTTAGGGAAAGTCACGCATCCAAGAGAGAAAATTATCGAATTCCAAAGACCAATCTGTCCGGCGAAGTAGCAACAGAAGAGCGACAGAAATGGGAATCGGGTATTTTCTAAAAGACACTCCCGTCTCTTACAGAATCGATTACCACAGAGGGATAGCAGAGGCCACTGACAGACGGATATGGTGCAACAAGAGGTGTCATCCTTTACTGAACCCAACTGCAGAATTAGAGCTGTGGTGCTGACACGGCACCGTAAACTTAGTAACCCCTTCAGTCATTACTCTTTCACATACAACCACTGTGGAAATATCTGTCTCACATAGGTGTCACCAGTCACCAGCAAAGCTCCAACAGACGTGGATTCCTCTTCAAAATCCACGCTAGCAAGGTCATGTCATAAGTTGTACAATTTGAGCCGTGACGCGAATATGAGGTTAAATGTTTACATAGAAAAAGAACGAATTATTCTGTCTGACGTCCTCATCTTCGTTTGATAACTAAATGGCACACGTTCAGATGGTTACTTTTTATCTTCTGTCATCAGACAAAGCACGAATTATTCGGAGGTGTGTCTTTTTATCCAATGTGAGTAGAGGAAGCACGAATTATCCAGACGACTGTATTCATCTTCGTTCGATCACATAATGGCACACGTTCAAATGATCTTTCTTTTATCCTCTGTGAGAAAACAAAGCACGAATTATTCAGAGGAGTGTCTCCATCTTTGTTAGATCACAAAATGGCACTCATTCAAATTATTGCTTTTTTTTTATCCTCTGGGAGTGGACGAAGTCCTAATTTTGTTGGAAAGTATTTAATTTTCAAATCTTCTGTAAAGAATCGCCGGCATAGACTTCTAGACAAACCAGTCATCTCAGAAATCTCGTCAATAGTTTGACGACAATCTTCACTGATTTGGTGACGTACTTTCCCAAAATTTTCAATATTTTGGCTTGTTGAAGGTCGGCTAAATCGTGGTTGGTTTTCTAATGATGTATCACGTTTGAAACACGAATACCATTCGTATACTTGTGTTTAATATAAAGCTACCCCTTTAAAAGCTTCCCGTAGCATTAAAACAGGTCCAGTAAGAGAACTTATCTATTCTCTTTTTACAAGCCATCACGAAAAATCTTCAAACATGCTTCCAAAAACCAGAAAAAAAGTTAAACAAATCAGTCAACCCAGAACTAAGCTACGTGGCAGTTCAGCTTAGATTAGTATCGACTTGTGACACCTAGCGACATTAATTTCTCTTTATCGGTTTTCCTGTCAAAGTGGTTCTGGGCCGAGCAAACAACTTGTGCAAGTATCAGAGATTAAGTATACCTCGTAACCTTCATAGACCCTATCCGCCATTGAAATAAACAATGTCCAGTCAATATCTAAACAAATATATAAACAACAGATAGACATGAAAAAAAACCCCAAAACAAACAAACACTGTGTTGATTAATTGATCAACAAATAAATCGATTGGAAAACACGCTTGGTTCGTCGGTCAATCGTCACGAGACCAACATTTTTTTGGCAGCATATATCGGTGATCAATCAATGTTACATCCCTCGCCTTTCGCTTGGCAGTGATCGCTGAAAATCTCCTAATTATCAGAAAAAAAGCAGGAACGTTGTCGGAACTGAAGGATCAATTGCAAATCGAACCCCGTTGAAATTCCTATGTAAGGGGGGAGGGCTTCAATTCCCAAGACTCCCCACCAAAAAAAATCCGTTTTTCTTGTAAAGTAGGACTGAATATTCAAATTTTCAGTCCTTTAGCTCTATGGTTACGACTTGTACGTGGTATACCTACGCACCTAGATAACCAGCTAGACTGTCGTAAAGACCAAAGAAACCTTTGTTGTAAGCTCTTGTGACAGTTTTGGTTGATGGTTTCTGACACCGATAGTAATCAAATGATTGTGTACTATTGTTAAGAACAAAGACTACAACGAACTATTTATTCATTTTTGTGACTTGATTATTTGTCACCACAACTAGAGGATAAACCAGAAATAGAAATATTTACACATATTGGCTAAGTCTGGCAAGAGGCCAACAAGCGAGGAGCTAAATCACAATGATCTCTAAGCAGAGACTAGTTCTGACTAGCAACCGACAACGCGAGGGCGATGACATGTAAGGCTACTTAATAAAGAGATACAGTGATAAAATGGGGAAGAGCGGGTCATGTAGCAAGAAGAAGGGACAATAGGTAGAGTAAAACGATTGGTGTTCGTTGGGCAGTTAACATTGTAGGAAAAGGCTAGACAGTTTGCTGGTAAGACATTACAGAGATTAACTCAATCACACTTGTCATGGAATCAGATCGAAAATCTTTGTCGTTATCAGTCTTCATTATCAACATATGCTCCAGAGTTTCCAACCTTTACAATTATTATTAAAACATATTTTTGTGACTTGAATAACCCAAAATCAACCGTTCAACCTTTTTATGTAAGACGTGACGGAAAGACTTTGCTTAGGGTGACCAACGAAGAAGAAAACTCGCCATCATAGACAGTAATTAAACAACCGTAGCGTTAACGTTTGATGAGATGCAAAAAAAGTCCCATCGAAGAATAAATATGGCCGGAATAAATTCTTTTGTGGTATCATTCGTGTGTTCAAAATAGAAAACATCTAAAATAGATTAAAATATATCTAGAAACATCTAGATTCTGAAGAATCTAGACGGTATTAATGAACCTGTTATAAAGAATCTCCCTGCCTTAAAGAGGCTCTGAAAAATTTTTGAAAGGGATTTAGTGGAATACTGGTGCCAATTTTCAAGTCTTTTGACAAAACAGTATGGCCAGGGGCGCTGGAACAGACAAGCATATTAACACACACATGCGCACATATGAGAAAGGGTAGCTCCCTTTGCCAGCTTTGGTGGCTACAGATGTTCGAAAGTTAATAAAAAAAGCATTAAAGATCTTGACTTTTAACCTGGGCTTGAACAACCACTCTAACAACCCCAATATACAACAATTTTCTATTCAATGTCTCGGAGTGTTTTGTATTTTTTTTATTGCTACAAGTGATGATGACGAAGTGGAAATATATTGCGCGTCAAATGACCAATGTCTCTTGGCAGCATGCCGTACTTGGTTGATTAAATAAGAAATTGGGAAAAGGACAATCAATGCGTGAGTTACCCCTTTCGCCTTTAGTTGTGCTGTGATCACTAAAAAAGAGGGGAAATACAAAAAGTAACGTGTTGGACACAAACCAATTCAACATGAATTTACAGCGTAAATTGAACCGTAATCATTCATTGGAGTATTTCAAAATACATTTTCTAACACATGATAAGGAATAAATGTTGAAATATTTAGCCTTCTAGCTCCAGTGGTGCAACCAATACGTAGGCTAAACACTTAACCAGCCAGCCAACCAGCAACACCAACTTAAAAATTGAAGATACCTTTGTTAAGATTTTTCAGTCGACGGTCTCTAATAAGCAACGTGTCTGTCTGTCTGCCTCACTTTGAATATGAACAATTTTGTCCAAAGAGACAAGTATAAGATGCTAACGGGGAATAGACTTCTTATATATCTTGCATATGTGCAATCACATCCAGGTTCATATTGGCCATATAACACTGTTATAATTGACTAGGGAGGGTTTTATTTTGAAATGTATAAACTGAACGATACTGCAACATAAATACAATCACAGAAACTCCTTAATCAGATTATATAAGGACTCTGAACTCTTCCGGGTCCAAAAAGGAGTAAGGCAGGGTGATAACAGATAACCCAAACCCTTACAGCTTACTTCGAGATGATCTTTCAAAAGAGAATAGAGGACTCAAAATAGACAGTGGATATCTGAACAGTCTCAGATTCGCATACGATATCGTCCTTTTCGCAAAAAAACTTCACGACCTCCAACTAATGCTAGATGAACTAAACGAAGAAAACAAAAAAGTCAGCCTGCACATGAACGTCATTAAAACGTAAATCATGTGCAGCAATCATATTAGGAATAAGAATTTATCCGTCAAAATTGAAGATACAAAACTGGGGAAGGTAGACCACTACATCTACCTGGGATAACGGATCTCCACGAAATCCAAGAAAGAAGAGGAAATTAAGCAAAGAATCACTCTAGGATGGCAAGCCTTCGGCAGAGCAAGCTCAACTTCCAAAAACCAAACAATCCCAATAATCCTAAAAAGAAGAGTATATAAACAATGCATTCTCCCGCTGGTCATTTATGGAGCTGAAACATGGAACCTAACCAAGAGACGAAGCGGTATACTGAGAAGCATACAACACGTGAGAGAATCATGCTCAACATTACACGGATAGACTACAAGGCATCACAGTATATCAGGAAGAAAACAGGAGTCTGAGACATCATTGAAACTATCAAAAACTTAAATGGCAATTGGCAGGCAATGTTGCAAGAATGACAGATAATCGATAGACATCACAACACACAACATGGATCCCCGGAGATTACACAAGAAACCGAGGCCGACAGAATACAAGATGTAGAGATGAACAAGACAAATTTGGAAAATACTGGCTCCGTGACACCCATGATAGAGGATTGTGGCTAATCCTGTGAGAAGTCTACGTCTAACGACGGACGTTAAAAGACTGATGATGATGAAACTGAACGAGCAGAATACGGAGACATCATGATGAAGATGACAATGAGAGGAAAATGACATGAATCGTCATCTACAGAGAAATTATTGATTACTATGAATTAGAATGAATAAAAAGATGCACACACATACGAGCATATTGATCAGAGACGACCATTATTCAAGGTAACATGATGTAATATGAGTGTTGTTTGATTAAAGTTGTACTCTTTATTATTGCGCCTAAAACAATAAATCAGCTTTGACGTTTTTTCCACCTAATATTCCATAATTTTCTAATTTGTACACTTGTCTTTTTTGCAGAAAATTTTGATGACCTGTAGTTGATGCAGGACTGACTGAGCCAAAAAAAAAAAAATCAAAGTTGGCCTCCACATCAACTTTGGTAAAAGGATTGTCATATAGAACAAATATGCTGAAGACAAAAACAGAACAATCGAAGTCAAAGACGCAGAACAAGAGAAAGTAGACCATTACACTCAACTAGGACAACAATATCCATGAAATCCTCAAAAGAAAATATCGAGCAAAGAATTACCATAGGTTAGCAAGCTTTCGACAGGGCAACTTCAACATCAAAAAAAGGGAATTCTGTTTGTTCTCAAAAAGATGGGTATACAACCAATGCATCCTCCCAATAGTCATCTACGGAGCTGAAACATGGGATCTAACCGAGAGACTAATCCTTGCATTCAGAACCATGCAGCGTGCACAAAAGAGAATAATACTGAACCTCACATGGAGACAGTCAAGTATATTGGAGGAAAGACAGGAGTCAAACACATCATAGAATTGATAAAAAAATCAAATGGCAATGGACTGGATGTAGCGACAATGTCAGATGACTAGGGGACATCGCAACTTACAATGTAGATCCCCAGAGATCACATGCGAAACCGGGGCTGCCAAAATATAAGATTGCGTAACGAACTAGATATGTTCAGAAAATTCTGGCTCCGTGAAGCCAGCGACAAAGAGGTCTGGCTATTCTCGGGGAAGGTCTATGTCCAACAACAGACGCTAAAAAACCGATAATGATGATAATGATGACTGTCAGTGAATTACTGGGTCATGGATTAGTTTTCATAAAAAATCATAAACCAATTAATTATATAAGCGGTCTTAGTTTAGGAAAGTCTACTGGCTGGGATATCTCGATATTTTTTTTACTTGTCATTTTGGCAGAATGACATCAGCGTTCGGCAACTGGTGTTCTAAACCGCTTTGTCAGTCGCATTTGTTTGTTGGCCCTCGCTGCCGGTTCATTTCGAATTAAATAGAGAAAAAAAAACCTTATCCATTGAGCCGTGGGTGACTTTAACTATTCAACGCCTGCGGCTTATTTTTGCCAAGTTGAATCGGCCAGAATTTTGGCTAAAGTCTATTGTTGCCTTCTCTCTGATTTTTATGCATGGGAAGAGGAAGTGTGCCTTCTTTCGGCCAGCTGGCACAATCTACCTGATCAAGACAGTCGGACTTTTCAACTCAACTTTCTTTCCTACTTTTCTTGACTTTGATGTGAAAAGACAGGTCATCAATGGCAAATACAAAAAAAGTACAAAGAATGGTTAGCTTCGATTTTCGCTTGGCAGTCTTATCATTCACAAACAAAATGGATCTATCTATCTATCTATCTATCTATCTATCTATCTATCTATCTATCTATCTATCTATCTATCTATCTATCTATCTATCTATCTATCTATCTATCTTAGTCTCTTCATCCTCCGTATGTATCTATCACAACCTGTTTTATTTATTCACTGACAAAGCAGCCGTTAAAATGAAGGGATCATTTATGTCTGGATTAGAATATGCACAAGATCAAAGTAACGGTTGCCAGCCTTCTGTCTTCGGCAAGTGGAGTATCAGTGCGCTCTGTGTATTTTAGCGAAATTGTAACACACACACTTATGCACACCCATCCACATACATACATACACACACACATATACATATATATATATGTATATATATATATACATACATATATATGTATATATATATATATATATATGTTCATATATAAATTTATAGATAGTAGAATGTGGATTCGCTACACAAACTAGCTCATGTTTCTGCTTATATGATGTCATTACTCCTAGCCTACCTGCCAAGTTGAGAACTCCAGAGGATACATTTTTTAACGCCACAAACATGGCATAACTTATATAAAAGAAGGCAAAAACATGAGCTAGTTTGTGTAGCGAATCCATATCCTACTATTCATTTCCAGCTCTACTCTAAAACAACTTGACTTTCATAGAATAAAGTTGAATGTATCGAGCACTCTATGAAATAAATCCATCACATATCAGATGTTGCTTTATATTAATAATATATTATCATATTGTGCTATACTGCTAGCCTGACCTATACCATAAATATATATATATATATATATATATATATATATATATATATATATATATATATATATATATATACTCTGGTTCCACATGGAAACTTTAAACCGTAAAGACACATACTCACACAGCACACACCACTGAAGATTAGAAAAAATCTTGAAACATGTCTGGACCATTAACATCTAAGGATAAATAAACCTTACCTCTAAATACTTTACTCCCGAGTCTATCTCACGCTTTACACTTCATAATATACATATATATATATATATATATATATATATATATATATATATATATATATATATATATATATATATATTTTAATTCTTGGTTCTTGGAAGCGGTTTCAGCAGATTCAAGACTAGAAATGCTACGCCTGTGCGCTTACGATAGTCGAAGTATTGTATCCGAGTTTTCTTTTCTCTCTCCGTCGACCATGCTGAAGGCTTCCAAAGGAACGGAACGTTTGGAGATCAGTATGGTTATGCCTTCATATACATATATGGATACATCTTGTATTTTCTACATGTGGAATTAAAGCTAATACCTATCACGTATCATCCGATCGAAAAGTCGTTTTGAGCGCCGTTGGTGACCCACAAGGTCACCTTGAATGCTGTGATATAACGTCATTACATAAACATCGATGCTGTTACGTCTCACCAGCGCGTGTATGCTGTGGAATTCCACCCCACCACCCAAAATCAAGATGGCGATATGGCATTGTTATCTTTTGTTGTGATTCGTAGTTTCTCGTATTCAGACGTACCCTTAGTCACTTACGCGCATGCTCATATGCGACATCCGGATGGGCCACGAATAGGAATCACGTGACGTCAGGCTACAGTTTGGTTTCCGGTTTCGTGTGTACACGAAGGCAAAGAATGGCGCAGAATAAGATAAAGTTTCAGTCATAGGGAAGAATATTTCCTGGAGGGAATAATGTCATGTGTAGGTTATAAGAATCATGACTAGTCCTGTGCAAAGCTGGTGATAGGTCCAGGCCAGGTGGGAAATGAAGGCTCCATCTTAAACTGTTCATTAAGTCATTTTGTAATTCAGTGCTTAATACGTATAAATATGGAACAATTGATTCAAAACATAACAATGTATCTTAAATGTACAAGAACCCAAACTATTCGAAGTGATAGCATTTATATGACATCTCCTGAAGCCAAGTTCCTTGAAGTTTGATAAATATATAGGCACGCACACAGACAGACAGACACACACACACAAACAGAAACACGCACAAACACAGACAGACATACACACACAGAGACACACAGAAACACACGGACATACTCACACACACATACTGAATATATTTATATATATATATATATATATGGGGTATTTAAAACATAATTTAGTTTCATGCATCGCCATTGTAACCGATTTATAAAATCTGGACGCATTTGTCGACTTTATAATGGCTTGACGAAACTATTTTGAGTGTGTTGTGTGCTATGGATGTACAGAAACGACAAAATACTTTAGTTTCAGTAAGACGCAATTTGGTTTCGACCATCTTCATCAATCTATTTTTTTTCTGTATTAAAATTTTAATCAATCTTCAAAATATCAATATTTTATCTTAAAGGGCTTCCCTCTCTGCTCCTCACGGTTTCAATATTGTTTCTCAGTGACTCTTCCCCTTTTTTTTACCGTTGAAAGGAAGGTGGTTATAGGCTGTGGGCATGATGAAGGAGAATGAAACGAAACAGCTGACAGATTGTTTTAAAATGTGTAAGGGACGGGGCTTGAATTTTGACACATTTGGATTACTTTGATGGTGGATTAGATTCCATTGCCTTAGGTAGGCAGTTTCTTTTTTACTAATATTTAATTGTATGGCACTTTCTACCGACGCCATACGTTGTTCTCTGATTTTAACGGCGAAGAAAAGAAAATGCACTTTATTTATATTTGATAACCTGAACGATCTCCTCACACGGCCCAGTTTTTAATATAAGGATATTAAAAAATTAGAAAGTCCAAGGAACGTACAAAAAAGACCTTATGATGATAACAAAAATAAGGATACTTGGCCGCGAAAATATGGGAAATAGTATAGGTAATTCATACAAAAATTTCCCGGGGTCAAGAATGTCCAGAGATCTCATTGGCCGTCACATCAACACGGAATGAAAATACCATACATGTGACGGATATTTGATTAAAACAAACAAACAAGCAAACTATAACGACAATAATAAGTACAACAACTACAAAAAATATTCGATTATTACATCACGTCAAATGTACATGCGTTATAACTATGTGACTATTTGCCAAGGCCCTATGTAAACAGATTTCGGCCTGATTGAGTTTCAGTGAGCAGTTGTCCTCCAAACACCCTTGTAGAAAAAATTAGTTTTATTGTCAAGCATAAGTGGTATTAGTATGAAGGTTTCCATAAATGATATAACAATGTCTTGAAAGTTTTGTTTTGGGATCTGTAGTCCATTAACAATGTCGGCCTTACGTCATCCAAATGAAACAGAGATATGTATAACGGAGCATGCTATACTCGAGGACGTAGGGCAGAGTAAATGACGGGGTCACGATATATACCGTTAATGGAGCTCTGGTGAAGCTTCAACGGGCCTAGCAAGCCGTACGTGGATTATGATAATTACTCAAGAAGAATAAAGAATGGACGGATGAAATAACGCAACGGCTGTCTCTACTTCCCCACAATACCTCGAGTACAAGTGGAAGAACAATGTATCAAATAACGTGAGTAAGATCTCAGATCTTCTGGCAATATAGAAAGTCCTGACAACGTATTGGTCATATCAATAAAGAAAGGATATTTTAGCCTGGGAGATTTGTAGTATAATATGACAATGTCTTTGAAGTTTGGTTTCCGAGATCTCACGCACGTCACCTAAGTTGGAAAGACTTTTAATTAATTTAAAACTATAGCAATATTACCCAGCGTTCAATTCGCAAGTATTATGGCCAGGGGGCTCTCTAACAAGGCTCGATATGGACAGACATGGGTCTTGGAGGAGTTATAACGAATGTCCTCTTAGTGTATAGCATACATGGTATTAGGCGAAAAGATTTGTACAGTGATATAACCAAGTTCTATTTTTCGGCTCTGATGTACATCACCAAAGTTGGCCTGGTTTCATCCAAATGCAAAAGCTAGATAAGTAACAGAGTGTGTTGCGCTGGGAGAACTTTGCTGGCTGTCATGTCGGGTTTCTTCAGAAGAAGCAAATTCGCTTAGACAGTAATAAAGCTGACAGTAATGCGACCATTACAATGCCAAGAATTTATCTCCCTAAACTCTATCTTTCTTTCTCAGCATCTTTAGAGTTTTAGTGCTTACAATTTTGGTGGCTACGTTTCTTTGGTCCTCAACCTCTTCATTGCATGATTCTTTCTTTTTTCTTTTTCTACTTTTGAATCTCTCGTATTTCTAAGCATTCTTCCTCTCTTTATTTTCTTTCTTTTTTTTCTTTTCCTACTTTTGAATCTCTCGTATTTCTAAGCATTCCTTCTTTCTTTCTTTTCTCTTTCTTTCTTTTTTTCTGTAGTACTTCTTTTCTCTATTTTTCTTTTTTCTTTTCCTACTTTTGATTCTCTCGTATATCTTTTCTCTTTGTTTTCTTTTTTTCCTTTTTCTACTTTTGAATTCGTAGTATTTCTTTTCTCTTTCTCTTTTTTCTTTTTCTACTTTTGATTCTCTCGTATTTCTTTTCTCTTACTTTCATTTTCCCTTTTTCTACTTTTGATTCTCTTGTATTTCTAAGCATTTTTTCTTTCTTTCTTTCTTTTCTTTTTTTCTACTTTTGATTTACTTTTATTTCTGAACATTCTTCCTTTCTTTTTTCTCTTTTATTCTCCTTAATCTCTTTATTCTTTCTCTGTTTCTAATAATTTTTTCTCTCTGTATATCTTTCTTTCTTTCTTATTTTCTTTCTTTTTTCTCTCTTTCTTTCGTTTTTCTTTCTTATTTTCTTTCTTTCTTTCTTTCTTATTTTCTTTCTTTCATTTTTCTCTCTTTCATTTTTCTTTCTTTTGTACATCTCATTTTTAAAAATTTTGTTCCTTATTATTTCTTTTCCTCTGTCCTTTATTGCCCCCCTTCGTTCTTTTTCTTCTTCTGTCTTCCTTTTTTTCTCCTTAATCACTTTCTTTCTTTGTTTTTCATTATTTTCCTCTCTCTCTTTCCTTCACTTTAAAAAGACGATTCTTTCTTTTTCCTCTTTTCTCCTTTCTCTTTTCTTTCTATATTTCCATTTTCTTTCTTTTATATATATATATTTTTTCCGTCTTCACATTATTTTCTATTTTCGGTTCATTTTCCTTCTTTTTCTATTTCCTGCTTTCTTTCTTTTTTTTCTCTCTTTTTATCTTTCTTTTTCTCTTTGTTATCATTATTTTCTTTCTCTTCTCCATTTTTGTTCTATTTCTTCCCTTTGCCCTTCTTTTCGACTCTTCTTTCTTTCTTTTCCATTCCCTTAGATTTTGTTTTTTTTTATACTCCTTACTTCTATTTTTTTCATTTTTTTTCTCTTTCATTTTCATTCATCCCCATCTCCACCATTCTATCTTCCTTCTATTTTCTTTTTAATCTCTTCTTACGTTAGTTTTTCTCTCTGCCATTCTTTCTATCATTCGTCTTTTCTATTAAAGTACCTTTCAGGGCGTTTATTTCCTCTTTCTAAAGTAATATATCTTATTCTCCGAAGTCCAACCCTTTTCTTTCTTTTCATATTCTGAACATTTTTTTCTTCCTGATCTATCTATCTATCTATCTATCTATCTATCTATCTATCTATCTATCTATCTATCTATCTATTTGCCTTTTCTTCCACAATTCTCATGCTTACTAATTCTTCCATCTCAAGAAGCCCATGTGCCGAATTTCTTGGAATAAAACTAAATAAAACCCTCAATCACTCATCATTATGAATTTTTAAATTCTTTCTCCACCTTCCTTTCTATCTCTCTAAACCTTTCAACTTATCACCTTCACTTTTCACAAAGAGCCCATGAAAAACCTTCAATCCTGGCATTTCTGTTCTTCATCAGTTCCTTTCTTTCTCTCATTATTTTCTTTTTTGTTCGTTCTTTCTTCAGTCAAACTCTCTTTCATCAAATTTCTACAGAGTCAACCTTATTTGTCTTACCAAACGACAATACAAAGTTCAGACTTCCTGATAAGACTAAAAATGATGGACGGAGAGAGATGGGAGAAGAGAGGGGTATATTCTATTTTTTGGTCATTAATCATCAAAAGGAAGAAATAAAGAGAGAAAGAAAGAGAAAAGGGAGAGAAAAAAGGTGGTAAAAAACTAAGAAAGTGAGAGAAAATAAGAGGGAAAGGCTGTCATAGAAAATTGAAAACTACGGACGCTAATTGAATTATCTAGTGTCGCTAAACAGATTATATTGATTAGAATGTATTATTTTTTCTTTTTTTTATCTTTACAATACGTTCGTTTTTCTTTTTTTCATTCACTACTCATCTCAGCCCGAACTGTACGTAGTAAAAACTTGTAATTTTGCGAGAACACTGATCTCAATGAGTACAGAAAACTTTCTTGTTTTTGTTCTTTTGTGAATTTGGCTTTGTGGCTGAAATCTCTTTTTAGGCTTAAGTTCTTCCTTTTTTTTATCCCCCTTTTCACTTTAATTTCTCCCTTCCTGTATTTTTCTCTTTTTCTGTCTTCCATTCTCTTCCTTTCTTTTTTTCTCATTCTCCATCTTTTTCCTTTTCTTTTATTTACTCTGTTATTTTCTTTTTCTTATTTCTCTATCTCTCTAAGATTTTTCTCTTTCTTCCTATTTAAAAAAAATTTTTTTCTTCCTCACACACTCAATATTTTTCTATTTTTCTATTCTCCATATTTTCCCCCCTTCTCTTCCTTCTCTCTTTCCTTCTCTCTTTCTTTCGTTTTTTTCACTCCTCCTTTCTTTTTCTCTCTACCTTTTTTTTCTCTTCCCTTCTTTCTCCTATTTTCAGTTTTCGTTTGCTTTCTCTCATTCACCTTATTTTTCCCTATCATTCTCCATATTCTTCTTTCTTTTTTCTTTTTCTTTCTATCTGTTATCTGTCTTTTCTTCCACATTTTCATTCATATTCATTTCGTGCCATTTCTCAATTGAACCAAGATGGCGTTCCAGAACAACAGCCGAGCTTATTGAATTGTAGATTATAACAGTTTTATTCACCATCGCCTTGTCTACGGTTCTTGACTATTTTCCAAATCCGATATCCGGCCGTTTCAAAAGGAAAATAAGAAAGAAGAACCAAGCCAGAACAATCAGAATTTCTTTCCAATCCACCATATCAACTTGGTTATATTTTGATCGGGCTTGAAAATAAAGAACGCCAATCAATCTCTACAGTTCTGATCGTCTGGAACACTGAATATTTTTGCGTACGTTTTTGCCTCGTTTACCGTCTCTGGAGTGAAAACAAATCAATAGATTTGGATGAAAGAAGTTGAGAAACACTTCGAGGATTCGAGTCATTTTTTATGTTTGGATTTTTTTTTTATCTATCCATCTATCGATCATTCAATCGATCGTTCAATCGAATTACTTTCATTATCTATCTCTCTATCTTTGTATATTCATATTTATCTATCTATTTATCTATCTATCTATCTATCTATCTATCCTAGTCTATTCATTACCTATGTATGTATGTATGTATGTATGTATGTATGTATCTATCTATCTATCTATCTATCTATCTATTTATCTATCTATCAATCTATCTATCTATCTATCTATCTATCTATCTATCCTAGTCTATTCATTACCTATGTATGTATGTATGTATGTATGTATGTATGTATCTATCTATCTATCTATCTATCTATCTATCTATCTATCTATCTATCCCAGTCTTCTCATATGTATGTATGTATGTATGTATGTATGTATATATGTATGTATGTATGTATGTATGTATCCATCCATCCATCCATCCATCTATCTCTCTCTATATATCTATCTATCTATCTATATCGGTATATTCATATGTATGTATGTATGTATGTATGTATGTATGTATGTATGTATGTATGTATGTATGTACCTATCTATCTATCTATCTATCTATCTATCTATCTATCCCAGTCTGGTAATATCATCATCATCAGTCTTTCAACGTCTATCGTTGGACATTGACCTTCCCCAGGATCCGCCACAAGTCCTATCACGGGCGTGGTGGAGCCAGTACTTTCTAGATTTGTCTAGCTCGTCTCTCCATCAAATGTTCTGCCAGCCACGGTTCCGCATGTGATCTTGGGGGATCCATGTCGTAAGTCACGATGTTCATCGGTTGTCTGCCATTCGTGCAACATGGCCAGCCCACTGCCATTTGAGCTTTTCAATGGATTCTATGGTGTCCCTGACTCTTGTCTGGAAATATCTATTTACTTATCTTTCATGTTCTGTCCATACCTATCCATTCTATCCTTGTTCAAATAAACTTATAGAGATATGGGCGTTTCAGATTGTTTATCCTTCTGATTACCCCTCTTCCAATCTCATCATATATCTTAATCTATTCTAGTTTGAGTATGACTATCTCTACCTCTCCAAATTATCCTTTCATCCTACCTTTCTCTCTTTGTTTTTTGCTCTCTCTCCTTGTATTTCTTTCTCTCTTTATTTCTGTCTTCCTGCTTCGTTTCGCAAGTGAAAAGGTCGATAGATTGGAATAGAGAAAGTTGAGCTGCACTGCAACAATTCGACCTAAGTCACACACACACACACGCACACGCACGCACACACACACACATGCACGCACACACACACATACACAAATGCACGCACACACACATACACACATGCATGCATACACACATATACACATGTATATATGTGTGCACGCATGTATGCACGTGCGTGTGTGATAAGGGCTTAAAGAAATGCCACCCATGCTTATATTAATAAATATCTAAAATTATAATTAATCAAATTTAATTACATGGGTGTGATTTTGGCTTGGGGTCAGTTTTGGGTTAGTTTTAGGGTTAGGGTAAGTAATTTACAACAAACATATTTTAACAAAACTAGAAAGAATATGCACAAGCAACTAAGAATAAAATCCATTAAACATTTTTCTGACCATTCAGATTCAGGTTTATGGAAAAAAAATGTTTGTCGTTACCTTCAACCCCGACCTTGAGACAATACTTATATCAACCCTGAATTATATCCTTTACAGATGAATTTAATGAAATACAGTCTTAAGTGTTAAAGATATGGCTTCTGTTTATTCCGTTGTACATTAGTATAAGTAGTAGCTGCTGAATAAATCGGCGTAAACGGTCACCTCCCTTCGATATTTAGTTCACAAACAAAGAGCAAACCTTTATTTACACGTATACTATACGGCACAAAGCAAAGAACCAACATCGAGCAATTAAAAAAACGTTTTCGATCCCCCATATCGTATATTTTGATCAGGCAAGACAATAAAGAACGCTCATCAATCTCAGCAATTTTTATCGTCTGTTTTTGTTGCAGATTTAGCCTCATCTCATGAGTTGAAAAAAATTGAGAGGCACTTCGACGATTCAAGTTAATTCCATTTTGTTTTTGTTCAGATCTTTTTATGGGTTGGATTGAGGTCGG
>OY735239.1:34355534-34365534 GCA_963457665.1 Thysanoteuthis rhombus
TTATTTCACAGTGGAGCATTACCCAATCAGAACGGATATTACAAGGTATTATTCATGACATTCTCGTATTTTGGGCAACAGAATTTCAATGCTGTAGTGTTTAGATATAAATAATACCTGATAATATCCGTTTGAATAGTGTAATGTTCCACTAGAAATCATAAAATGAAAAGGTCTGTGACTTACAAAACACGCAAAAGTCCTCAACCCAATGCGAAATCAACGTATGAATGAGGTTTTTGAGAATATATATGGAAATGGCACTGCAATGATTAGCCTTCAATAAAGATGCAAACAAAAAAAAGATAGAAAAGGAATGAGAAAAGGGGATATCATTTCTCCTGAACTATTCGTACTGAACTTTGGAAGTGTATATCGGAAAACAGACAGAGAGAACATTGGAGTAAACATAGATGGAGAATGTTTGAACCATTCAAAGTTTTGTAATGATATCGAATTAATATTAGAAATAGTGGATGATTCACAAAACAAATGATTTAAATAGAAAAAAAGCTAAGGAATAGAAAGAAAAACACAATAGAAATGAGATAAAATTAATGTTCAATAATAAAGTCCCAAAAAGACGATAAAAATCGATGGTAAAACCATAGGAATCAACTGATACATTTAACTAAGTTAGGCCATGAATTTAGAGAAGGGCTACGGGAATGAAGTAAAACAGTGCATAATGATTCCCTTGAAAACATTTCGTATAGAGTCAAACTGGAAAGCTAAATTTGCTTGAAGTGCAAAGAATGCAATCAATGCATAACACCAGTTATGACGTAGAAGTACAAAAGATGAAGAAAACCAATTTAAAAACAAACTCAGAATCGCACAGAGGGCTATGGAAAGAGCAATTCAAGGAATAACTCTTAGCGAAAATGAAATTTTGTTGTTCACCCAATTCTGTTGCTGTATTGGTTTAAAGTTAAAGAATATGTGAAGATTTGTTGAAAATTGACAAAAAACAAAACAAACTTTGTTCGAAGGAGACAATTTTCGTCGGGAATGAATACAAACTGAATTTTATATTTGTATTGATTACTCATATGTAAATGATCCAGTCATTTTTTCACAGTTACTTTACTCGTATATATATATATATATATATATATATATATATATATATATATACATATATATATATATATATATATATATATATATATATATGTATATATATATATATATATATATATATATATATATATATATGTATGTATGAATGATTGAATGACAATTTGGGTGAGTAAGTTTCTGCCAAGACCGGACATACATTAAGACTTACTACAATTTATCAAACTGTTTTGTTGCTTTCACATGTTTCAAAGTGAGTGATCGCCCATGAATCAAGTAATTGATTTATTCACAAAAACATGTGCCAGTGTATATGTAAAGCACACAGACAACACATGCAGAAGCATATATATATATATATATATATATATATATATATATATATATATATATATATATATATAGTCTAAGAAGTTTCAAACACTAGACAAGAAATATTTGTGACACTTTCCCAATATCTGTCAATAAAATTTATGTAATTCTCTTCAGTGTTTTTTTTCTAAATGTTTCTACTCATACTTTCATATTATGGTACTATCTATAATTTCTTTCTTATTTGGATCATCAGTTGTTTACCGTGTAACCGTTTTGTTAGAGTTATATAAACATTGCTCACCATCAGTTTTATCAAACACTTTCCTTTCAGCTATGATTGAAACATTACTCAGTTTGTTATTTTTATAGCGCACATAGCTTTTATAACCTCATAGTACATAATAAAATGTTTTGAGGAGATTATTGATATTTTTTATCTAAGTCCAATCCAAATGGATATATATATATATATATATATATATATATATAGAGAGAGAGAGAGAGAGAGAGATAGATACATACATACATACATACATACCATTAGTGCTCACATTGTTATACCGAATTTATTTTACTATACACCAAGTAACCCCAAAAAATAATAATATATAATACAATATCAATTGTGTAAGAAAAACTTCAGATTGTGTAGGTCTTCACACAAAACTGAAATATCTGTACCACCCATAAATGAATCAGCGTTGCCAGCGTGTGTACCAGAACTAATTATCTACTAAAAAAACTCAAGTTATATAACAAAAATTAGATCTCTTATCTAAAATTATCTCAACAAATTGATCTTTATCTAAAATTATCTAAAAAAATCAACATAAGAAAAATCTTTCTATCTAAAATTATCCAAAAAAACTGCACAATATTTGGGTATTCAGGGAATGTTACAAAGAGACACGGAGTGATCACAAGAGAGTCCAGTAAACGAGAAAAAAAAAACAAACTAAAAACGAAAACAGAAGTCCGTGACATCATGTAACCCGTTAGGAAACTCGATTGGCAATGGGCTGGTCACGTCGAAAGAATGTAAGACAACCGCTGGGCATCACGACTGGCAAAGTTGACCCCCAGAAATCTCATGCAACAATGTGGTCAGCATGATATAAGATAACGAGACAAAGCAGACAAGTTCACGATGCCGATGATGGAGAGGTCTGGTGAATCTTAAGGGAGTGTCTTTGTCCAACGAGGGATGCTAAAATACTACGACTGGTTCAAAATGACCATAGCGACCAAAACAACCCCTTTTTTGTACGAACAAGAAACCCCTTTAAATGGGGCTAAGTAGTGAACTCATACAAAGTTTCAAGGTTGTGGTACCCCACTCCAAATGTGAGCAGGTCCATCCGGAGAGACCCGTCGATGGACGCGTATCAAGATATTATGATATCATCAAACATGAAGGAACTAAATCAGAGATATTTCCATTAATATTCGGACCATCCTCATCTTTGTTGTTTTTCATACAACGTCTCGTCCGTTGCACTCTACGGCTTTCGTCAGGTATCATCTGGGAGATTTTTGGGAAGTAACGAACCGAATCTTTTATTTATCCGACGAAGGCCATAGAGTGCAACGGCCGAAACGTTGTATGAAAAACAACAAAGATGAGGATGGTCCGAATATTAATGGAAATAATAATAATACCACATCTCAAAAATTCCGAGATATACTAAATCAGAGATGGTAAAATATTTTAAACGGTATTGCGAGGATATTAGCCGAAACTGTATTGACCAAAAACCAATGAGCCGTACGGAACATCTTCATTTAATAATCCGTTGTGACGTGTTTGGGGTATTAGATGCATGATTGAGTTTGTGTTGTGGTAAACCCAAGATTTTATGTCTGCGCCGTCTGTTCAAAGCTCCAACGGAACTCAGATATAATCAAAAGATCAATATCTTTTAGAATCTGTTTGTTTTACAGGAATGATATATCTCTTTGAGATTGGTTGGAATTTTAAAATGGGGTCTGATCTTTGATAGTTGGATTATTACCCGCTCGTCTACCTCTGCAAGAGATGTTCAGGGAGATATAAGTATTCACCAATGTTTGTCTGTCGGTTTGTCTATACGATACCTCCAAAAGTTCTCAATGAATTTCAATTAAATTTCCGTATGAGGGAGGCGATGGACCATGAAGTGATTAAATTCAGGGATGGATCCAGGAACATGTTCCTCCCCTACATCGTAGCAATGTATCTCCAACGCACAATATTCCTAAAAGTCTAAATGAGTTCCAATGACATTTTATGCAAGCGTAGGACATGGGGTAAGGAATAAAAAAGATGATTAAATTTGGGGGCGGATCAAAGTATGATTTTGCAGTTACCTCACCCGTATCGTACTTCTATATGAACTGGTTTTCATTCGGTTTTGTAGTGACAATTGGATTCGTAGAAGTTCGCGCTCTCTTGAGTGGTTTGGATGTCTTTACCGTGTGTTCAAAGCCCCGATAGAACTTGGATATAATCAACGAATCAATATCTTTTGGAATCTGTTTGTTTTATAGGAGAAATATTTTTCTTTTTAAGATCGGCTGGTAGTTATGGAAATGGGGTTTTTATCTTAAATTGACTGTTTGATTAATATCCGTTGTTTCTTCACTTCCTTTGAACATAATATTTTGTCCGAAGATTTCTTCTGACCTTTTTAGATTAACATTTCATTTGGTCGACTTAATCTTTTAAACTGAAACATTTCAGCCAATGATAACACCTTGAATTTTGTAAAAGAGTTTCCTGCTATTCAACATTTTTTAATGTTCACATTTTTGTATTGTAAAACTAATTATTATTGGCTCTTTGCAAGTATTTCTTTCATCTCATCTCTGTTGTCTTTACACTTAGTGATAAAAGTCTCAAGTTATCTGTTAAGTTATTAATTTTTGGCGGGTATTTTTCTCACCTTATCTCTACAGCCTTTCATCGCTTTTCCCAGACCGTCATTCAGCGACCGTTCGTAAACAAGAAGAATGAAATGAAATACCAGCGAATGAAAGAAAATGAAAGAAATACCAACAAAAAAAAAAAAAATAGAACAGTTGTGCCAGTGAGAATGAATTATAATTTACTGCTCCGAGCGAAACGTTTTCGTGCGAAAATTCAAATCGTCAACTACGACAGCTGCTGCTGATTTGAAGCTGACGCGTTTTCGTGCGGAAATTTAAATCGCCTCCAACGACAGCTGCTGCTGATCTCAAGGTAACACGTTTTCGTTTGAAAATTTAAATCGACAACTACGACAGCAGCTGCTGATCTAAAACTGAAAAAGTGCATGATTTTCAATTGTAGTCGTGACATCGTAGATGAGGAACTTTTCTTCGAGCCCATCTACCGTTCGTGAATTTGAGCTATCATCACACGGAAAAATACTGGCGATTGCTATCACGTTATGTTGTCTTAGGTTTCTTTTCTATGTACGGAAGGACCAACTTGAAAAAAATTCAAATGCCAATGGACTGACCATGTAGCAAGAATTTCTGATTACCGGTGGACAACACAGCTCACGACGTGGATCCCCACAGATAATATGTAAAACTGTGGCCGGCGGAATATGAGATGACGTAACGAACTGGACATGTTCAGAAAGCGTCTAGATGATATGTTCACGGGACAAAATTAGGTAAATCTTTAGATTGGTAAAGCCATTTGAGTAAAACCCCAAGATAGTCAAAAAGCCTCCCCCCCAATATAACTAAATTAGAAAGGGTCGAGGAGAGCACTGATGACAATCTTCAAGACTGTACACAAAATGAGGGGGGTCAGGATGGACTGGAACACACACACACACACACACACACACACACACACACACACACACACACACACACAAAACAAACACACACACATAGAGATAGATAAAACCCTTCACCATCTGAACTAAACTTTTCTTGGAAAGATTTTGATGAAGAGTATGATTTGATTAGGAGATTTAACTATCTCCAGAGAGATTTGTGAAGGGGAAAGCTATTCCTATATATATATATATATATATATATATATATATATATATATATATATATATATATATATATATATATATATATATATATATATATATATATATATATATATATATATATATATATATATATATTGAGACTATCATAAGGAATGATCTCCCGTTATTACACATCAGATGAATCATTTGTTTCCAACAACGCGAATAAAATGAATATTCAAAGAAAATGGATTCTGCTGAAGGAATTGTACCTGTGACCGATGTTTTGAAGTGGCTACCATATTGGTTACAGGTTCAATTCTTGCAGCAACCCGATTTTCTTCGATTGTTTTTTTAATTTTTATTTACGTTGTGTATGCCAAATGATACATTCACTGTATAACAACGGAAGATCATTTCAAATAAATGTTTCATTGTAATTTAATGCAATTCATAATTATACAAATGCATATGCCAACTCCACTAAAAAAAGTGAAGTTTTCCGATGGACGCTTTCGTGAGCTGAACTGGCGTAAAGCGAAAAAGCAATTATCATAATGCTTTATATAAAATATTTCAACATTCGTTGGATCCCCAAATAACCATGCTTGAGATCTGCACTACTATTTGTAGAGTTGAAATTATTTTTCAGTGGATTTTATTGCAATTTATCATAACGTCATTCTACGGCCACCTGAAGTGCATATCAGAAATTAAGATTAGACGTGTGACGAGACTCGGACTTGTATATATTTTTACTCATGGAAACTCTCTCTGAAAATGACTCAACATGAGGCCCCGAGTAACGAACATAGGCCTCACGAACTGACGTAGGAACAGAACTTATTTGTAAGCTACAAACTTCCTGTACTGTGATTGATACTACTATGGTTCTTTATAGTATATCTCAGATCGTCGGTAAACGTCACGAATTGGATATTAAGACTTTTATTATCCGCCCGGCGAGGATATGGGAGGCGTGATAAAAAGCCACTGAAAGAAGATGAACAATATTTTAGTCAAGATTCCTTTCTTTATCCACCTTACATGGATTGACAATCTGGGAGTTGAGATCGAAAGAGCAAAGGAAACTTGCCATATGAGTCAATAATTGAATAACCGTAAAGTAACGTAAAAGAAAAAGATTCATCGACAAATAATCGTGGTCAGAATAACTTCCATTTATGACATCACTGACGTTTTCAATGGAAAACAGCTATAGTTGAGTGCAAAAACATTTGAAAACCTCTGGATTCAAGAGAATCTATATGTTATAATTAAATCTGTCCATATGAGGCCCTCAAAGGCCCCCAAATTTCCTCCTTTTTTTGAAAGGTTCTATAGACCACTGAGGACTATTTCTGAATCTGTAGACAAAACAGTATTGCCACGAGCACAGTAACACAAAAACAAACATACAAACGATAATATAAAAATAAAAAGAAATGATAGAACCCTTTGCCATCTTTGATTGGTATGGTTTTTCGATAAAATAAAGATGAATTCAAGTCAAAAAATTACTAAGAATGGAATTGTTCTGTCACGGAGAGTAAAAACAAATATTTTCTGCTCAACGAGGAAAAACGGGTTCCTGGAAGCCACAGGGACACTTAAGGATGTCTGTTAAATATTATTGAAAAAAAACATCTACTGAATAATTGTTAAATGGTAGTGTAAAGTTTTACAACGCAAGTAATTTCTAATAAAAAGTTCACTTAGAAGTAATTTTTTTTCTTTATGAGAGTGAAGCTAAGATTAACTAACAGTACCCATTTGGCAAAAGATCTGCACCACTTGCATTATTTGCTTTATGTCGGATAGAGTTTAAATTTGTGATCGAAGACCTTTTACCAGAGCGTTAATTTCGTATACATCGAACAATAAAAAGCGCCCTTACGGGCTACGGTAGTTAATTGATATTCCTTTCAAAATTTGTGTAGGACCTAGAGATTGAATTCATACAAATCAGTTGACTCCGCTTCTTAGATATAAATGGAAATGTTACCATATAAGTGTTTGGTCAACTTGGTGTTGTGTAAAAAGTCAGACATTCATTGAAGGTGATAGCTTGCTTACTGATTACGTGAGCTGCGATATTACTACGATAATGTTGATTCGAAGTTGTCGAACCTAGTTATTTTCATCTTTAGGTTTCTGATGAAAAAGTGTATCATTTGTTTAAAAAACGTTCCTGATTTGTGAGGACTTTGCAGATAACTGCTAATTTATGAGTTGTCCTAAGGATAATGCACAGACTCATGCACACACAGAAACTCTTTACATTCACCCACGCAGAAATAGACAAACGCTCGCGCAGTATGTAATAATCTCTTCAAAAATGTATACAACTATTGCTGTGCAAACTGCAACAATGCCACAAAAAAAAACCCCTTTCTGATTAGAATTTCCTTGCCATGAAAACGATGGTCCCAATTACAAATTATATAAAATCAACTAAAAACCAAAATGAAGTAAACAGCTCAAAATATTTAACTGACCAGAGAGATATGAATCTAAATATATGAAACAGACTAATACTAATTTATGAATAGATAGATTGATACTAACAGACTAATACAGGTAGATATTTATGAATCGATGAATAGGCAGATAAGTGGATAAAAAGGTACGAACAAACAAGGATATAATTTGGTAGATATGAATATACTGGATATTATAAGTGTATATATATATATATATATATATATATATATATATATATATATATATATATATATATATATATATATATATATATACATATACATATTTATATATATATATATATATATATATGAATAGAGAGAGATAAATATAGAGAGATAGATAGATATGAACAGACTGAGGTGGATAAATAGATTCGAAAAGACTGAGAGATAGATATAAAAAAATACTGAGATCGATGGATAGATAAGCAAAGACTGAGAATAAATAGATAGATATGAACAGATATAAATAGACTAATACATATATATATATATATATATATATATATATATATATATATATAAACACATAAGGACACAGACACACATATACATACATGTATATTTATATATAAAGAGGAGAGATAGATAGAACATAGTGAATATAAACAGAAGATTAATATAGAGGGATATTTATGAATAGATAGATATGAAAAGACAGATAGATATATAGACAGATAGATAGATATGACCAGACTAATAGATAAATAGATGGATAGATAGATACGAACAGAATGAGATAGATGTTAACATAAACAGTCGTGAGAAAGTTAATACATTAGCTACTCACCTCCGCCCCCCCCAAAAAACTTTATTCAAAAATCATTTTTGAATGAAAATGTTAATCGAGTAAATGCTGAAAGCACATTCAAATTATATCTTGACATGATAACCTCCCGGTTAGAATACTTGTAAAATATGAATAATGATGAAAAAAAATTCCGAAGGCGCATGCTATATATTTTCTTTCTTGAAGCTTGTTATTGTGTTCAACCGCAGGTAGTCAAGTAAGGAACTTTGGGATTATAGTGAATACTATTTACGAACAAATGAATAACTGTGAGGCGTTGGAGAAGAGCTTTGTAGCCCGTTTCATATAAAAATTATTAGAATTTCGCCTTCAACTTGGATTTATTGTAAAGTTTTTAATTAAAAGTTTAGACACAAAGCAATCGGAATAGACGGCAAATACCTAAGTAATCTCAGATTAGCTGAAGACATCGTCTTTTTCGCTAAGAACTCCCATGATCTCCAGATGATACTAGACGAACTAAATGAAGAAAACAAAGAGAATGGCCTCCTCATGAACTTAAGCAAAACAAATGTGAAGATATGCTGAGGACAAGGATACAAATATCGGAAACCCCAGTGCTGGAGAAATAGAACTGTACATTTACTCTCGACAACGAAGCTCAGTGAAACTCTCCAGAGAAAAATTGAGCAAAGAATCAACTTGGTTGGTAGGCTATTGGTGAAACAAGCTCGACTTTCAAGAACAAGAAAATCTCATCTGTCCAAAAAAGAAGAGTCTGCATTCTCCCAGTAGTCTCCTATGGAGCTGAAACGTGGAACCTAGCCAAAGGACTGATCCTCAAACCGGGAACCATGCAACGTGCACATGGGAAAATCATACTAAGCATCACATGGAGGGATCACAAGACAGCACAGTATATATATATATATATAAATATATACATACACACACACACACACACACACACACACATATATATATATATATATATAAAAGAAGGGAATACGCTACACCAAAGAGACAATTGGAGAACCATAATGCGACGCCTGTTGGATATCACGACCCACAAAATATATCCCCAGATATCACATGCGAAATTGGGGCCGACAGAAAGTAAAATGGTGTGACGACAAATTCAGAAAGTACCGGCTCAGAGATTCTCATAATAGAGAGGTTTTTGGGAAGTTCTATGTCCAACAACGAACGCTGAACAGCTAAAGATGAACATGACGATGAAGATGGTTAGAGAACTGGTTTGAGAAAGGTTTCGTAAATACAATGAAAATCTGTAAGTTTTCCTTAGTACAACGCGTTTTATAAACTCACATTGGAAAGTGAACGCAAACGCAATGTACCATTCGAACACTCATTAGTGAGTTCGATTCTCACCGGGGTTGTATCATTTATTT
>OY735239.1:34368034-34373034 GCA_963457665.1 Thysanoteuthis rhombus
GGATTTCTGCTCTTCGAAAATCGAAGAAAAAATTCTATTTGTTTATTGATTTCAATTTCGATTGACAGAATCGCTGCCAAGATGTTCAATCCCAAGATTCCCTCCAGCTCTCAGCCGACCCTTGAGAGGTTCCTCTCCTCACGTGATGTGAAACCCTTTATTTTCCTGAAATTGGAAATGTTTTCAAATTATAGAAAACCAATGAAAGGAAAATAACTGACCGAATTTTTTTTTATCCTGTCATCTAAATACAGCACATGTACAAAGGAAAGGAGTTGGGGCAATTGTGCCAATTTTCCAAGTAGGAAAACCTACCTTGAAAATCAGCATTCGAAATCTTCGCTCATTCCTGGCCTCTAACACCTCACATTTGTGCTGGCAGAAAATACGTATACATCATTACCCTGAAGAAGCCAGTGCTATTTACTGAAGTCAGCTTAGTCCGACAAAAAGTAGATCAAAAGATATTGTTTTACGCCAATTTTCAAATTGAAAGGTACCAGTGTGTCTTTCTTGGAAATCAGCATTCGAAATCACCCTTGTAGTGATTTGAACAGTTTTTTTTACAAAAAACTTTCACCGTGTGTTGTAATGATTTATATGACTTGGAAACACTTTTCATAGTATAGTTCGTAGCAAAACTTACACAGATAACGAATCAAATGCGAGAGCGTTAGAGACAGATGGTTGTATAGTAAGCTCGTGCTAAGTAAAATGAAACTAAAAAGAAATACAAGATCCAGGCACCATTTGCAGAACATTCGAAACATTTTTGCTTTCAACTACGTCAGTGCGTTTTTTATTATAATAAAACCGAATAAAAAGACAAAAATGAAAAGATAAAACGAATCCAAATAAGTCAATGCACACTAGCACATATACATAAACACACATGCACACACACGAATATATATATATATATATATATATATATATATATATATATATATATATATATATATATATATATATATATATATATATTAACGCTTTCCTATTTGGGGTTGAGCACTCTCTGAGTGAGGTAACTCGTTGTAAGCTTATGTGATGGACTTCCATAGAGCACTCTGGTGGATGGGGAATATATGTTAAATAAATATATTGCTTATATTCAACCTTACTGATCGTCCAGTTCCGTGGTGCAGAGGTAGGAGACTGGCCTCCGGGTCTGAAGCTAAGGTTTCCATCCTACAGCTGTCTGCAAATGGCACAATATATATATATATATATATATATATGTATATATATATATATATCAGTGTATCTGCAGCTCGATGATAAAGAGCATTTAAAGTACACAACATTATTTTACCCCAAAATATTTTTTGTGGGGAGTACAATATAAATCCAGTCTAGATCGTACACCTCTGTGTGATTTTTGTTTGTTTTTTGTTGAGCGGGTGATCACAAGTATCACTTAAAAAAAATTAAGTAGTACTTGATTTCCATCAAGGACAATAGGTTCTTTGGTGTCGATCAGAGAGAGGGCCAGTATGTAGAACTCCTCTGTTCTTTTTCTGTTGAGCGTGAATATTACACGTACACTGTCCGAGATCGTGAAAAAACAAATTGAATTCAACACCACCAGCTTTTCATTATTCTACCGTCACTATTTATTTAATCATTTCTTTTTTGACGGCTATCTCTCTCAACCGTCGGGGCAAGTATTTAGTCAAGTTCATCTAAATACGCCTGCTTTTTTATAGTCAGACATTTTCTCTTCGGTGTGATATTAAAAGCTTGACTTGGTACCTCTTTATCATTCTACATAATTCATTTTTCCTTTTTATCTTTTGCATAGCAGTTCGTGTGCTCTGGAGAGCACGATTTCTTTATTCTTCTTCTAGCAGTTCGAATTGCAGACCTTGTATACGTAATATAAATGCCTTCTCGTGAGACTCCCACGTTTTATTTTCGCAATTCCATTCCGGTATAACTTTACTGCAGACTATCCTAAACATTTTATATCCTCTTATCATTTTATTGTTTTGCAAAACTTGTTCCAGAATCAGAAGACCTCTCTAGAAAAAGTAAGGAAATTAAAACTAACAACATCAGACGGAAAAGGAACAAGAAGTAGGTATAATACAAACCTTTGAAGCGTCGACAACATCCCAGCTAAACGAGTGAATGAAAGAAAAAATGGATGATATAAAAATTCAAGAAAAGACTTTTCATAAAAGAATTGTCGACAATCGGAGCGAACTAATGGATCAAGACCCGAGAATAATAGAATCTAAACCAGAAAATTACTTTGAGAATAAAAACTATTACCACACAACTAATATTCCAGAAAAAGAAAATCTGATTTGTCCTAAAAAGAAGAATATACAACCTATACATTTTCTCGATAGTCCCCTATGGAGCTGAAACATGTAACATTGCCAAAGGACAGACCTGTAAACTGAGAGCCATGCAACGTGCACATGTAAGAATCATGTTCAACATAACATGGAGAGACCACAAGACTGTACTGTATATTATGGGGAAAAAGGAATGAGAGATATCATAGAATCCTTTAAAAATAGAGGGTGGTCATGTTGCAAGAATGGCAGACAACCGATGGACATCAGGACTTACATCATGCACCCCCGGAAATCAAACACAAAACCAAAGCCGACAGAATATGTGATAGAGAGACGAACTGGACAGGTTCAGAAAATATTGGCTCATATACGCCAACGATAGAGAGATCGGGCGAATCCTGGGGAAAGTTTATGTCGAACGATGGACGAGAAAAGGCTGTTGATGATGATGTATAGAGAGAATAAAACAAGAAAGAATTAAAAACCTTTGAAAAAGAAAAGAACTTCTCAAATCGTAGAAGAGAGCTACTTGCACAAATATGTGCATAATCTTACTTGCCATTACATATCTTACCAAGTGAAATATTGATTTCTATGCATTGTATTTTGCTGTAAATATTTATGCAGTGAATTTCTTTAGAAATTCTGTTGAAGAATAGTGTAATACAGATATTCTATTGCATCCGTAAGCATTTTGAGAATTATATTACCTGGTCTAATGCTTCATTGACATTGTATTGCCATGGAATTAATTCATATCGACCCAATCATCTTCAGTTTGAATCCATTTGAATATATGCATGAAGTTTATCTTATTTTCTCTGTTTCCTTACTTTCTTGAGTGTGCAGCTGGCCGAACTGATAACGGTTTGGTGAATGGAGCCAAAGAGTTGAGTTCCAACCCCAGTTGGGGCTATCAGTGTTCTCTCCACATTATTGTACATGGGAAAGACATAGATCTATCATTATTCTTTGGTTTAGGTGAAATAGTTAAGGGTTGAGTGAGTGACGCTTCTCGCCAGTAAGTCTGATTCAAACGGACTGAGTAAGTAGCGAAATGGAGCCTAAGCAGGGACAGTGGAAATAGAGCATGATTCTGATGTCTTTAAATGCCAAAATCTCCATACACTTCGCCCTAGCATGAACCTCGGAAGTGACGTTCGATTCATATGTGTGTCGGTGTGAATATGAATACGGGAGATAATAAGGGAGAATATATACACACACACACATATGTATATATATATATATATATATATATATATATATATATATATATATATATTATGAAAGAAGGGGAAAATCCATCCATGCAATTTCCTTGCATTCAGGTTTATTGATTTAATTCCTCGACCAGTTTCATTAAGAGATCCTCTTGAAAATAATGCTGTCAATGTTGGTATGTTGGCGTTCTATATATGTATTGATGTGTTAAGGTCTGGTTTACAAAACCACGCGGGCATTATCCTCCCCCATAAGACTACTTAATGAAATCGGTCGAGGAATTAAACCTATAAAGCTGAATACAAGGATATTGCAAGCATGGCTTTCCTTTTTTCCTTCTTTTGGTTCATTCTTGATATTTTAACTCGATTGTGTTTTTTCCTATATATATATATATATAGATAGATAGATAGATAGAGGGAGTGAGAGAGAGAGAGAGAGAGGGAGAGAGAGAGAGAGAGTTAGAGAGAGTCAGAGACGAAAGAGGAAATGAGTACATAAAAGATAAATTTCACGCATTTGGCATGTGTGGGTATATGTATACCATTGTGTGTATTCATGTGTTTAACTGATCAGCCTCAATTTTTCTCTCTTATCCTTACTCATGCATTGAGAGCAAAGAGGATTAGATAGAAGAGAGAGAGAGGGAGAGAGAGAGAGAGAGAGTGAGTGAAAGATAGATAGATAGAGATAGATAGAGAGAAGGGCAGAAGGTATTCGATGAAAGAAAAAGATTAATGGGGTTCATTTACATGAGGAAGAGAAACAGGGTTGTCTACTTAACCATTTCTCTGTTAGATCCTGCCGATATTTTTTTTTTCGAATATAAAGTCCAGTTGGAACAAACTGCGTTCATTTTGTGCTAATTCCAAAGAGGAAGCATAAATTTATATCTCTAAACTAGTGCAGGAAGGAGTGAGTGACGTCACTTTGGGTGCTTGTTGCCTCCAAGTCTAATTCATATATCAAACAGGCTGATTAAGCAGTAATAGAATATGTGGAGTCTGGGCAGGGGGGGGGGCCATAGCTGTAGCTAGCATAAGAGCATTACTCACTACTTAACCGATATAAATCTAGGATAGATGTAGGTGGGTTCAATAAAAACATATCTTCGATAATGATTTAAAATACCTAGAATTTATGAATTTTAACTAATTTTAGCCATTTTTAAAAGCAATTTTAGCTATGAATAACAGACAATACTTGGCAACTCCGAACGAAACGCCATCCTTATATGACAGCAACGATCAGGCCTAGGAAATGCAATTTCCTGTCTTATGACACTAAAGAGTTCTATACTCATTAAAAAAAAAAATTGACAGTAACTTATTCAAACTAGGAAGCACTCAGAGAGCCCACACTTCCGGCAACGTGATGGTCAGTAAAAACTGAACAATCAGGTTACAGATCACACACTATACCGTGACAAAAGCTTGTAATATGTATTCATTAGATTCAGATATCTCCAAT
>OY735239.1:34378034-34385534 GCA_963457665.1 Thysanoteuthis rhombus
TTTTACTTGACGCCATTTTTTTTTTACTAATACTGTCATGGTTTCAGTTCCGTTGCTCAAATACAACCGTATAAAATGATACTATGTTGCTTTACTAGTTATTACAACCAATCAACCAGGACTGTCAAGATTGGTTTCTTCAGTTTTTAAGTTAGTTTGGCTGGCTATCTATGATCACTACTGGTAACACTAATGAAATTCATCATCAGTCTTTTTTTTAACGTCAATCGTTGGACATATACCTTCTCCAGGATCCACCACATTCCTCTATCATGGGGGTCGCAAAGCCAGTATTTTTTGAATTTGTCTAGTTAGTCTCTCCATCTTGTATTCTGTCGGCCTCAGTTTCTCACGCAGTCTCTGGGGATCCGTGTTGTGAGTCGTGATGTCCATCGGTTGTCTGCCATTCTTGCAACATGGCCAGCCCATTGCCATTTGAGTTTTCTAATGGATTCTATGATGTCTCTGACCCCTGTTTCCTTTCTGATTTATCGTACTGTCTTGTGATCTCTCCATGTGAGGTTGAGCATGATTCTCTCCTGTAATCACTGCATGCTTCTCAGTTTGCAAGTTAGTCTCTTGGTTAGAAGGTTACAAATTTGAACATTTACTTCTTGATATTATATCTAGGTTTTGAGGGCGGTGTTTAATTTGAGAGGTATGTTTTGGCTAAATTCCAAGTTAAGAGCCTTTTTCTTGAAAAGTACTGCTAGTATCATAACCTGATCACTGAAAAGTCAGTCTAATCTGTACTTCATGACCAAACATGGGAGCAAAGTAAACAGAAATCGCAGAGATTTTGGCTTTGTTCTTTTGATTAAGGCTTTCCAATTCTTGTACAAATCTGTTGTCTTATCATTCCTTAAGATCTCATGCTATATCTTCATCAAATCTGCAATATGTACTGTTTTTTCTTTTCTCAAGGTTCCGCCTCTCTAATTTCTTCTTCTTCCTGTAAAATATTAATCTTGCAAGAAAGAGAAAGAGATCATACTTATATTTCTCCCCTTTTTTGGGGGAAAAAGATTCATTCGTTTCAACGTTTTATATTTCTTTGTTCTTTATCTTATCTTCTTTTCTTCTTTTGTCTTCCGAATTTTTACCTTTCTGCGGTCAGCTAGCGAAGTAGGTATGTATATACGTAGCACGTATATGGAACAGAGGCCGAACAGATGGAGGGCTGAAACTTTCAACATTTACTCCTTACAGTGGTTTACAATTTTCAAACTCGTTCAAATAGGTTTTCAGTGGGAGGTTCAATTTTAAATGAATGCGTATGCTAAATTGATCATGCACTTTGTGTCCGCTTGTTTTTTTTTGAAAAATTTGACTTTTCCACTGATCACTGCCCGACAAAAGCTGAGAGAAGCAACTTATCCAGCGATCACATCTTCAATTTTTTCCTTATTGACCTAAACCTACACGACAAGCTTTCCAAAGATGTTGATCACGTGACAGTTACCATTTACTGACTTATTTTTATCTTGCACACCTCTGCCAACAGAATAAGACAGAGTCTGTGTACCGGTCCATCTTAGTCTCTTTTGTCAATTTGTCTACACAGTATATGTAATTGTTCACGACGAATTTAGATGGCATTTAAAGAAGGGTTTATAGAAGTAGACCAGGGAATTTCTTTTACATTGGGAAACATGTTTACATATACAAAGGCAATAGTCTAAAAAAAAAGAAAATAGAAACTTACACAAATTATAATCTGATTTATTACAACTAAATACACCAGTTTGTGTCAAATTACTTCGACTATGAGTTAATATACTTTAAAACGAACTGATATATTTGAGTGCAACGAATTGGAGTATTTATTTTAAGTTGGTCAACGTAATTGTTTTTCCAGGGTAGTATCAGTAAAAGGCGTAACAGTGGAGGTTACAAAAATAATTGAAAATATGATGTCCTCGATTCTGCATCCAGTCAGTTCTTCAAATTCTTTGCTGCACCAAAGCTGTATATGAACTGATTTTCATTCGGATTTCAGTGTATGGAGTTGGCTCAGGTTTGCTCTCCATGATTATTTGATTCGATTAAAACGGAGTTGATTCCTTCTCAACCGCTCCTCATTACGAGGTCGTTCCAAGCCCCCACTGTCCTTCGAATAGAATATTAGCTCAGATAACTTTACCTCAAAGTATGATAAAGTCACAAGACAGCACAATGTATCTTGATACAAAAACAGGAGTCCAAGACATCAAAGAATCCATTACAAAACTTGAATGGCGATGGGCTGGTTATGTTGCAATAATAGCAGACAACCAATGTACGCCACGTCTCACAACATGGATCCCCAAATATCACATGCACAACCGAGGCTGGCAGAATACAAGATGGAGAGACGAACACGATAAGATCAGAGAGTATACGCACTGCGTCACCTATGACAGAAAGGTCTAACAAGTCCTGGGGAAAGTCTATATACAACGACGGACGATAAAAGACATGATGATGATGATGATGATGATGATGATGATGATGATGATGATGATGATGATGATGATGATGATGATAACATTCAGTCTTTCTTTAATTCATGAATAAATAAGTTGAGATAGTGCAGCCAACTCAAAAAATATTTTCGCACTTGTTCGACTGCCAAAATAAACTGAAAAGTTGTTCAAAAATCAACAGAGCACACCCAAAATGTCCAAAAACCCACAAAAAAAGAGACTAACAAATTTCCAAGAAAATGCTTCAAATTGTGAAAATGTTGGAGCATGACAGTGTTATATTACTACTTTTTCGCACTGACAAAATAAGAAACGCGCTGATTTTAGCGCGAAAATCGCCAAATTGTCAACATTAACTTAAGAGTAGATGAAATTACTTTGGGGTAGAAGGGAACTAGATCAGTGCATAAAACATTAATTGTGAATGATAAATTTACACGGATATTCATATTTCTTTCTATACATAGAAATTGCAATGTCATTAAAATGTAGTTATGGATCGGGGACTTGATAGGTAGTCTCTCTATCTCATATTTTCTAAGTTAAATGCAGAAGGATTTTCTCCGTATTACAACTTTTCAATGGAGACAAGATTAATTCATGACACGGAATGAATTATGCATGGAAATTTATACGTAGAAAAATAAGACAAAAGTAATGTTGCAAGTTTCGCACTTTCCTTATAATTACATGGAAGGTTCTCTGACAAACCATATCCCTAGTCCCTCCCGTCCAGGAATTTTAAGTTAAAACTTGGTCTGCATTGCATATTCAAATCTTTGGGATATATCAAGGATACGCTGTAAATTCCCTGCAAATAACTTCTTCACGAAAACAATTCTCTTCTGAATATTTCCCCAAGGATTACAATCTTGACATTTTAAAATCCACTTTGAACCCAATGTCATTTTTTGGAAGATTCTTTCACTGCGTTTCATTTTTAGTTTCCAACTCTCTTATTGCTTTTTAGCCATTCTGCCTACATTCTAAACGTGTCACGTGTTTGATTCTTCAACTTTTCGCCTTTAAGATCACTAAGCTATTTTAATATTCCCTGTTTTAGTCCTTATTCCGTGGCATAAATAAATCCCTTCTTACAAAACCCTTTGATGTGAAGAGTGGCCGAAAGGCCTCGTTCAGGGCGACTGAAAGTAAACAAAACAAAAAAGAAATTCAGTCATGGGTAAATGAGATTTTGTGATAAAGGCTTGAGGGAGAATGACGCTGAAGAAACACTGATATAAACAAACATGAGGAGGGGCTTCAGATCAATATCAAGTCATGTCGATTTGTGATTCAAAGAGACACACAAGTCTGTCAAAAGTATTAGGTTGTTGTTACATATAAAATGTTTTTTTGAATAGAAAGATGGAAGCTGCTAACAGCCAAACGTATTCTAAACGGGGTTACATTTTCCGCTTCTATGGAAACGGTTTCTGTATTTGTGCAGACTTGACTTTGATCTTGCCGACGCCATACATTTGACTCCGTAATTCTTTGCATTCTATCCACTAGAATTGGCTAAAAAAAAAAAAAGGATGTTTTTAATCTTATTTTATTTGAATCTCAACTTTTTCCTTTCACTCCTCCCTGTGTGTTGTGGTTCCCAAACTATGTGCCACACTTTAGGGAGTGAACGAAATTGAAGAAAGCCGCTAACAGCCAAAACGTATCATAAACGAGGTTACATTTTCCACTTCTATGGAAACGGTTCCTTTATTTGAACAGACTTCCCTTTGATCTCTCCGACACCATACAATCGGCTTCTTTATTCCTCCTGGTTGATTCTCTAAAATTGGCTCACAAGTTGATTATATTATATTAAGTTATAAATACCCGTGGCAAAACTTCCCACAGGACATCGTTTCCTCAAATATGCGAAACACACACACACACACACACCACACACACACACACACACACACACAGAAAGTACACGCATACATCAATGCATACTAGTGAGTTATGGTGATTTGTATCTTGGGTGTGTGGTGAGCTACAGATATACGAAAACGTGAAAATATTATAAAATATTGCCTTTTCGATGTTACAAACAGCGAATAAGTGGAAGAAAAATCAAAATTTTGATCGAACACTATTATCTGCTGATAATACTGTGTAATCAAAATTACGTTTTCAAATAATTCTCTGGTTTCTACAATCGGAACCATATTCCTTGCATTGTGCCAAAAAAGCTTTTACTGTGTTTTGCTTTTTATGGATACTAAAATAATCTTACCTTTTTGTTTATCGTATACACACGGCACACCCAAACTACAAAGCTCCATACCCCACTGTTCTATACATGTGTGTAAGAAGTATTCAGGGTTTCCGTGAGGAATTTCATAAGGTTCTGCTGAATTACTTTTGTCTCCCAACCCCCACTGACCCTGCCCAAACAACCTCTACTTTTGGCAATCCTATTTTTATCTGCTATAACAGTTTTAGAACACCGTATTATAGTTATCATCAAAAGCCTCCTAGCATCTGTCGTCGGACAAAGATCTGTCCGTAGATTCAGCGCACCTCAATATGTTCTGCGATGCAGAGCCAATACTTTCGTTTGGTTCGACACACCATCTTATTTTTTGCCAGTCGCAGTTTCGCATGTGATCTCTGTGGACTCACGTTTTCAGTCATGATGTCCAGTAGTTGTCTGACGTTCTTGTAACACACCCAAGCCAATGACATTTGAGTTTTTCGAATGATTTCTATGTTATCTTTGACTTCTGTTTATTTTCAAATAAACTGTGCTGTCATGTGACCTTGCCATGTTTAATTTATATTTGATCACTGTTAAACGGTATATATCATCGGGCATATCGTATCGACTTGCAAATTTAACTCTCAGGCCCCCGTTGGCCCTCTAGGCTCTAGTGTAGGGCATAGATTGCCCCCTCTCAGATAGCCAAGTGATAGGTATGTGAATGTGTAGGCGTATGGTAGGTGTGTATAAGCGTATATGCATGTGCATACTGTTTGTACACAAGTAGATGTGAGTATGAGTTATATGTGTGTTTGTAGGCAGTATGTTTGACAAGTACACGTATGTGACATTTATGTATGTGTGTGCATGTGTGTATGTAAGTATTTGTAAGTACATGTATGTATGTGTGTTCGGTAATGAGTTGTGAAACTGTAAATACCGGCTTTACTAATGGTTTGCCTAAAACTGTGGTTCAGTGTCAGTATGTTTACACAGTAATTTGGGAGATCAAATTAACGATTGTTATGTTTCCTAAGTAGAGAGAGAGAGAGAGAGAGAGAGAGAGAGAGAGAGAGAGAGAGAGAGAGAGAGAAAGGGAGGGGGGGGTGTTACTTGATTGGCGGAGAAAGAACGAGGTGGAAGGACTTCATCAAGAGCCTAACGTATTCTAAACGAGGTTAATGTTACCGCTTTAATCTTGCCGACGCCATACAGTCGTCTTCGTTAATTTTCCTGTTCGATTCTCTAAAATCGGCTAACAAGTTAGTAGTCTTTTTATTTCATTCACTTCTCAACGTCCCACTTTCACCCGTACGCACCAGACCCTTTAAATGAGAGATCAACAGAGACAAATCAAGGATTTTGAGCAGGGTGGGGTTTAAATTGAATTTCTACAAAAAAAAAAAAAAAAAAAAAAATACGCGGAATAGAAAAGAAATTTCAAACATCAAAAACGAGAAAGTAATACGTGATCCGGCATTTTCACAAATATCGTCGTAGCTTTCTAGCATTATAATTGACAAAAGAGTAAAAATAAGAAATAATCAAATGTAATACGTATCTAATGAATGATGAATCTATAAAGAACTTGCCTTCACAGTCAATAATCAAACCATCCTAGCATCAAGTTTTGGTGTAACGTTAAGAAAAATTCTATCAAAGAATCGATATGGTCGTTTCTTATTTACGACACCGGTAGTGTTTTCTCTTGGAAAATATAAAAAAAACCAAACATCTATCCATCTCTATCTATCTCTATATATACATATAAAATCTTGGCTGCTTCAGAGTCAAACCCCCTTGCTTCATTAGAATTTAAAAGGTAAATCAAGCAGAATTCATTTTCTTCAAACGATATCATTAGAAAACTACGTTTCCCATTCTTTATTAGTAGTTCTTGGGATGAAATAAGTCAACCTGTTTTGAAAGAGTGAATTCATGATTAATTTTGAGTACATGATTCTTATTCAGGCCGTCATGAAGTTAAAGGTTTTTGGTGAGGTCATTGTCGATGCTGTAACAGATGAAAACAAAGTCCCATCCCAACAATAAGAATTTGACAATATTTTTCATAACATAAATTCAATGTATACAAAAAATATTGAAGATTGAATCATTTTTTCTATTCCCCTCTCTCTTTTAATAATGTCTTGAATTCAAAAGTCGTAAATTCAAATGTCTGACAGACTCACGGAAATAAATTCATCACCCATATATATATATACATACACACACACACACACACACACACACACACACACACACACACACACACACACATATATATATATATATATATATATATATATATATATATATATATATATAACTTTTTATATGGCTATCATTTTTCAGGGGTTGAATTATCTATGTATTGAAAGTGCCTAATATCGAGGATAGAGCATATCTGATGATGACACGAGCATCAAATTCATTGCCAAGCACTGAAATATATTATCACGAGCCCACGGAAGCACCATCGTCTTATATATATATATATATATATATATATATATATATATATATATATATATATTCATGCATATATATATATATACATATATATATATATATATATATATATATATATGTGTGTGTGTGTGTGTGTATACGTGTATGTAAACAATAGGGGGTGAGGCAGACTCAGGAGTAAAAGTATATGGACACTCAATTAGTCTATTTGAAAAAAAGGAATGAATTGATAAGCTGTTCATGTTTTCTTGAGGGGTTCCCATCTTCATTGGCATGTACGTACCTTTCAATGCCTAAAAGGTTTCTGTAAGCAACAAATTTAGAATCAGATTTTTTTTGCTCTGGAAGCTAAAATAG
>OY735239.1:34388034-34395534 GCA_963457665.1 Thysanoteuthis rhombus
CAACCGTACCTCTCAAAGATTCCTCTTTTTATAAGGAAATATCCGTGTTTTTGTGAGTGTGTATTATGAAAGAATCATGCTCGACCTTACATATTTTTCTAGCCTTTTCTTCGGGATCAAAGGGTAGTATCTGTTTCACGGCATAGACTGAGGAGTCGGTACTGACACTTTCCCGTCGAATGGGCCAGAGATTGTGTGTGAGTTGACATCAAAGCCCGAGTGCACCGGTGCAAGCGTTAGCCAATGAGGTTTTACTGAGGCTGCGTTTGCTACGTGCATCGGGGAGCCCTTGGACTCGTCCTTGGGCTCTCCCACTATTACTCAGCCCAGCTACAGGGGATCTGTTACTCCGGAGCAGCACTGCTTCATTGCACTTAAAGGAGCAGGTCCCCTGGAGGACGCTTTCGTGGCGGAGGTTGTCTAGCTTCTACGGAGCGCTTTTCAGCCGTAGCCGCGTCGACTGGAGCCATTTTTGAAGGATTGCTCCTATTTTTTCCCACGTTAAGCCCGACCTTGTGTCACATATTGCTGTGGTGGGACAGTGATTAATAGATGCTCAACCTTACATGGAAAGATCACAAGACAGCACTGTACATAAGGAAGAAAACAGGAGTCAGAGGCATCATAGAAACTTTTAAAAAACTCAAATGGCAATGGGCAGACCGTGTTGCAAGAATGAAAGACAACTGATGGACATCACGACTCACAACATGGATCCCCAGAGATCACTTGAGAAACCGAGGACGTCAGAACACAAGATGGAAAGATGAACTAAACAAAGTCAGGAAAAACTGGCTCCGCAACACCGATGAAGTGTGGCGAATCATGGGGAAGGTCTATGCCAAACGACATACGTTGAAAGACTGATGATGATGATTAGTGTGTGTTAGTTTGTTAATGTGTTAGTCCGTCCCAGCTCTCTTTACTATACTGTTTCGACAACTGACTTGAAAATTGGTGTCACTATTCCACTAGTTTCTAGTTTTTCGATAAAAAAAGTACTTTTGACTATTTGAGGTCTTATTCTGACGGGTTTATAATTAAATACAGACGTCTTTTTACTCTATATCTAAAGCTTTTCAGTGGAAAACACCAGTTATGTCATAGATAGAATCTATTCTGATCGTATATATATTCTTGGATGGATCTGTTTTTTACCAGACTTCAAATTTTGACGCTACGGTTGTTAAATCATTGACTGTGATGGCGGGTCTTTATCCAATTTCAAAGTGTGTGTAAATGAACTTCGGATTTGTGAGCTAAGAAAAGAAACGATTCGACCAGCCACAATGTGTAATTTGCTATAAGGTTTCAGGCACTGGTTCTCTGAGTCTAAGCAAATTGAAACTGGATTTGCGGACCCGATATCTTAGCTGTGTGAATAAAGACAGGAATTATTTCTTGCAAAAGGGAAATTAATAGGAAAAATAAAGTTTTGGAAAATCAGGCGAGAGGAGCTAAATAAGAAGTACCACCACAGGGGCTTTATACAGAGCGGTGTATCTTATCGCACCTAACAAAAAAAACGTACACTGTTAGGGAAAGACCTGGGACTGCCTGACACTATTGAGATTGTAAGAGGTGCGTTGGGAGATGAAGCAGCTTAAAAGATAGTGTGAAGAGACTGATATTAGATATGTTTGAGGACTGGATTTCAATCTTACATTCACGGATTATTAGATAGTTTTTTTCCGTTCTTCTTTCATCCATTCTCTGCGTCCATTATGAATCTTCGGAACAGGGTCGGGTGTTGATTGGAAATGAAGTTGAAATGAAATCAGTCAGTGGTGTTTCAAAAAACGTTGAGAAATACTGTTCTATTACAATAGTACGTTACTGCCTCCAACTTTTATGAACGACTGGGTATTTGAGGTTAGCGTTTTCAGATAATTATCAATTTTAATTTGGGTTTTTACTTCAGCGCAGTAATCAAGGGAGTGCAGTAACTATGTATCGCATGAATACAAGAGTATTTGAAACTGAACGCATAGCCACTGCGCAAAGATCAAAACAAAAACAAAGAGAAACTATTATTGAACTTATTTGTTGTATTATCAGACTGTACATCAAATGATGCTGGTAATAAGAGGTCACCGATGGCCGAACAGCTTAATCTCCAACAAGGCACTCAACAAAATATGTAACTATTTTACTCTCAACGGAAGAGTCTGGCTAAGTTTGTTCATGTTTGCATGAAGACCACTCGAATTCGCTATTGTAGGATCCAAAAAATACAAAGCTCGTGCAGGCCGTCTCTGCACAAACTTGCTCAGTGGGCTGTGGACATACCAGACGGAAAGTTGAGATACCCAGGGTGCTAACAAAATACTCAGTGACCCCAAAAGAAGGACTGAATCACCACCACCACCACCACCACCATCATCATCATCATCATCATCCTTTTATGGACTGTCATTGGACGTAGACTTTCCTCATGATTCGCCAAACCTCTCTATCACGGGCGTCACGTTTCTGAATTTGTTTTGTTCGTCTTCCCATCTTGTATTCTGCCAGCATCGGTTACGTATGTGGTCTCTGGGGATCCATGTCGCGAGTCGTGACGTTCATCGGTTGTCTACTGTTCTTGCAACATGACCAGCCAATTGCCATTTGTGTTTTTGATGGCTTCTATGATGTCTTGGACACCTATTTTTTCCCCTGATATATTGTGTTACGGACAACAGATGGATATCACGACTCACAACATGGATCTCCAGAGATCACATGCGAAACCTACGCCGACAAAAAAAACAAGATGGAGAGATGGACTAGACAAATTCAGAAAATACTGGCTCCGCGACGCCCAAGATAAATGTGGCAGATCCTGGGGAAGGTCTGTGTCCAACGATGAACGTTAAAAGACTGATGATGATGATGATGATGATGTGCTGTCCTGTGAACTCTTCATGTGAGGTTGAGCATGATTCTTTCTTGTGCACGTTGCATGCTTCTCAGTCTTCGGGTCAGTCCTTTTGTTTAGGTTCCATGTTTCAGCTCCATAGGTGACTATCAGGAGGATGCATTGATTGTATACCGTTCTTTCTTAGATGAATAGGATTTTCTTGTTCTTGAGGTTTGACCCTGTTCTGTCGAAGGTTTGCCATCTTTGTATGATTCTTGGCTTGATTTCTCCTTTGAGGATTTCATGGATATTAGTTGCAATAGGTAGATATACTGGCCTACTTTCTCCGGTTCTTTGTTTTCGATTTTGATCTTTGTTTATTCCCTACGTGATTGTTGCTGGTGACCTTTGTTTTGCTGAAGATTATGTGAAGGCCGACTTTCTTGCTTTGTTCATTCAGTTCATTAAGCATTCGTTGTAGGTCGTGTAAGTTCTCTGCAAAAAGGACAATGTCGTCTACCAATCTGAGAATGCTCAGATGTTCACCGTCAGTTTTGTTTCCTTACGCTGCTGTAAGATGATACTACAGGTGCAGAATTATCATTCATCATCGAATGAAATAAACTATTGCCTTTGCAAGTAAAATATATCATCATCATCATCATCACCATCATCATCATCATCATCATCAGTCTTTTAGCGTCCGTCGTTGGACATAGACCTTCCCCAGGATTTGCCACACTTCCCTATCATAGGCGTCACGGAGCCAGTACTCCCTGAACTTGTCTAGCTCGTCTCTCCATCTAACACTTTGCCGGCCTCGGTTGCGTATGTGGTCTCGGGGAATCCATGTCGTGAGTCGTGATGTCCATCGATTGTGTGCCATTCTTGCAACATGGCTAGCCCACCGCCATTTGAGATTTGTAATGGATTCTATGATGTCCTTAACTCTTATCTTTTCTTGGATGTACTGTGCTGTCTTATGGTCTTTCCATGTGAGGCCCAGCATTATTCTTTCATGTGCACGTTGCATGGTTCTCAATTTACGGGTCTGTCTCTTGGTTAGGTTCCATGTTTCAGCTCCATAAGTGACTATGAACTTCAGAAAGACGAAGATCATGTGCAACAACCACATTGGAGATAAAAACACCAAGTAAAATATTTATTTAAATATTAATGTGTATTTTCTGAATTTAGGACCTTTTTATAACGGATGAATACCTTAATCCGAGCCTACTCAAAAGTTGATGCTCTTTTCATGAATACTAGTAAGTATCCGTTGCTTTGTTTACAGTGTACAGTTAAAACTGCACAAACTGACTCTTCACATCAAATGGAAAATACCCACACATACTCACATACACGCCACAAACACATACATACACTCATCCACACATGTTAATACGTTGTATGTGTGCATGTTTGTAAGTGACATGCATGCGTAAGTGTATGTGTACACACGTACACTCTGTGCACGAGTATATCAGAGTATGTGGTATATGCATGTATGTAGTATTCATATGTACGTATGTGGCGTGTGTGTTTGCAGTATGTGTGCGTATATGTGCCTGTGGGGTGTATTTGTATTTGTATCAGGTATCATGCATTTTCAATGACATGTTCTTCAATAAAAGTCATAGTACTGTGAATACGAGTCACTCTGCTGACCCGAACCTATGTTTTATGTCAGTGTGTTTACACAGTAATTTCGAAAGTTAACGCAATATTGATCATAATATTGTCTATGTTTACTTTGAGAGAGTAAAAAAGCGATCAGAAGAGAGGGAGATTGGAAGAAACAGAGAGGGGGATACGAAGGTTTGGCGATGGGGTGGTATTGAAGAGAGCTGTTAACAGTCGAATATATTGTTAATGAGGTTATATTTTCCGCTTCTCAAGAAACAGTTTCTTCATTTGGGCAAACTTATCTTTGATCTCGCCGACGCCTTACATTCGACTTTATAATTCCTCGCGTTTGATCTTCTAGAAACGGCTTTCAAGTTAATGTTTTATTATCTTTTTATTTTATTCGCAACGCCCCGCTTCGACTGTACCCAGCTCAAAACGGAAGCTGACGTGAGGCACAACGATGCAATTTGAAGCAATAACCCACATCTGCACAGGTGTTGTCACTTTTGTTTCCCATCTGGTTGAGGATTCTGATAAATTGCCCCAGAGAAAAGCAACAGGTAAGATAAGCATTGATATATACAGACTAATAACACTTATTGAATTGGAATTATGTACTAAATAACTCTTGCCAGACTCTAACTCCAGTCTGAGTCTGAAGTTTTTCTGTCGTAACAATAAGGGCAACTGCAGCTCTCACTTAATTTTCCAAGTCAGGAGATGTTATTAAACTCAAGTTCAAATCTCCTGTTGACTTTTTTTCATCGTAACAACAAAATTAAACAGCAACCTCACTTAATTTTCCAAATCTTTAGTAGACTTTGTATTTTTTACTGTAAGAACAAAAACAACATTCCTCACCTAATCTTTCAAGTCTAAAGTTGAATTTGCTTATCTACTGTAACAAGAAAGACAATTCCCCACCTAATTTCGCTTCAAGTTTTTTCTTTGAGACCTTGAGCTCAGGACGCGCTTGTTCTGTTGCATTGTGGGTTGGGCCATCCAATGTAGCAGTGAGTGTGTTGACGAACAAAGCATAAAAGAGATCGTATTTTTCAAGGAGAAAACAGATAGTCGAAGTTTAGTGTTAGAAATAATAAACAGAAGAGACTTACCAATTGAGAGCTGATAAGAATTCCAAATTTGCAATATAACACGTCGGTCAATATTCTGAAAGAAAAGACAAAGTATGAATATAATGACTTTTGCAATTTGCAGTTAAAGACAAAGAAACGTTATTTATATACGTCCCTGCATATACAAATACGTACACACATATATGAATATATGCATACATCAGTAAGTCCACAACTTAATAATTAAGAAAAAAAATTGCATACAACAAATATGTACTTATAAATAATTTTCCGGGCGACTGAAGTCTTTCTTCTTGTGTGTGTTGAAAGTACGACATTTTGAACGATTCATTTTACAACCTTGTTTAAGTGTAATATCCGAATGCAATATCTAAATGATGATAAACAGAATTCTCAATTGATTGTAGTAAATAGAATATTTCAACGATAGCTTTGTTACACCGTGGGATTTGTGTAAAGTCGATTTATTCTTATCCCCTTGCCACTACAGCGTTCTAATACACTTCTTAATTTACTCACTAAAGTGAGTCCTTCCCGAGAGAAAATTTGACCAGTATCAGTATTTATGTTATTCCTGTGTAAACGCAGAAAGGTCTATACAGGAGAAACAGGCAGGCCTCTGAAGATTCGACTTGACGAAAAGATAAAAGGACTGATCGAAAGAGCTCGAATGGCTGACCATTGGGACAACAAAAAAAATGCCTGGGAAGAGGTTTGTATAATAGACAGGAAACACTGTGTGTAACTTGGAGAAAATCAAGGAAGCAGCCGATATTAACATGTTGACTGAACCTATAAGTCAGACAAGTGCAGAGTTTAACCCGATGTTGTTTGCGCTACACAACAGGGAAAAGGTATGGAAATCCAGTCTTAACAAAGAAAGAGGAATAAATCGAATCCAACGTTGTAACATAGCTAGCATTGTAATATTTTGTTTACTACCATCATTGGAAAATCCTGTTTACCAGAAGATGGTGGGCGTTTCGAAAAGTTTGTCGGTTGGAATGGGATTTTGAGTAATTAAGTTCCTAATTGACAATGAAAAATGAATCAACAGCATCATTTCTTATGATTAATTTACCAAACAGCGCGGTGATATCGCACATTATTTAGACGTATGGAGAAAGGTGTGAATGTTTGTGTAGGTGTGCATACTTCTTTACTAAACTCTTTGTAGGTAACTACGTTGTACTTACATACGTGTAAAACTCTTGAAAAATCACAAGTCAACAGATACAGAGATTTCAATGATGATACCCTGAAGCGGTATTTGTTTGACAAACATCTGCTGTTTTTTTACAGTACTTCCTTTCAAGAATTTTGTAACGTAAAAGACCTTTTTTATTGTTTTGTAAGAGTTAGAAAACATTTATTATCATATTGAATATTTACTCTGCAGGTGGGCACTTAGAGAATTGTTCACGCAAAAGTGGGCAATGAGGCTAAATCGGTTGAGAAAGACAAATGTGGGTCATGAAGGAGCGAGAATTGCTAAAAACAACGGGCAAAGGGAAAGTGTTGAGACCTATAACAGCCCACGTTCTGAATATATATATATATATATATATATATATATATATAGAGAGAGAGAGAGAGAGAGAGAGAGAGAGAAAGAGAGACAGACAGACAGACGGAGAGGAAGAGACAGAGGATAGAGGGGGATCCTAGCGAAAAAAATCTCTCAGCGTAGGTAAGCAGCAAGTGGATTCAACATGCATTTACAGAAAATCTGAAACTGCATCGTTTTGAAGTGTGATGATAACTAATTACTCGATACTTTTATCAATAATAGATTAGAACACATAAATTGAAGTAGGTACGATATTGTCTCCTATCCTGTTGTTAATTGAGCTATCTTATTATTTGGTTTCAGAGATCAATTATCATAGCTCAAACGAGGGTAGCAACGATATTTCCTGGGGTCGTGTAATC
>OY735239.1:34400534-34440534 GCA_963457665.1 Thysanoteuthis rhombus
TATTTGAAATGATTTCCCGTTATTACACAATGAATGTATCATTCGGCATAGACAACCAAGATAGAATGAACAAACACTGTTCCCTGAAGCAGCCCATTTTTCAATTTACGTTTTCTAGGGCGAATGATACATTCATCGTGTAATAACGTGAGATAATTTCAAATAGAGTTTAAATATAATATGACATAATTCATAATTATATATATATATATATATATATATATAATGTTTGTAAATACACACGCACATACATACACGCAAGCGTACACTCACAAACACATATATATCTTATTAGAATTCGTCAAGAGTACGTCCTTCTGTCTATATGTCTACTTGCTAACTAAAAAACCTGCTTGACATAAATTCATGAGATTTCCGTGGGTACGGATCTAATCCCTGGGAAGTATTTTTAGCAAATTAGTTTTTGAACCCCCCACCCCATGTATATATATTTGGGGGGAAGAGTTGAATTCAGAGTGATTTATTTAATTGATTATTTGCCCATGGTAAAAATGAATTCTAACTCAATGACGTGATAAAAAAAGAGCTTTTCACTTTTTTCATCGAATCACTTTTTGGGATCATAATATGATGTAGCCTGCGTTCTTTATTCAGATGAGAACAAAGACATTTTTTAACGTATCTCATATCACGATATTTATTGGTTCTACGTGAATACCTTGAATAGTGTGTGTTTGGATGTAGCATGGTTAAGGTACATTTTCCCGAATCAAGAAGTTTGGGATTGGAGGTTATATCGATCAAATGGAGAGAATTTTCATTTTCAACTTCTAGGGGTCAAAATTGAGTTAGAACTTTTATTCCTCATCTTACAAGTCGAAATCTGAGACAGGAATCTTGTTCAAAATCGAGAGGGGGACTTTTATTTCCATTTTTAAGGGGCGAAATCAAGTTGTAAAATATTTAGGATTCCAATTAAAGGGATGATAGCTTTTCCATATTTAGGGGGCAATATCAAAGTTTTTTTCCTTTAGTTTCAGGGATCAAAATCGATGAGGAATATTCGGGACTAAAATTAAAGTGGAAATTCTATTTTGTTCTATTAGGGATCAGAATCGAGAGGAAGTTTTCTTAAAACATTTATGGTTCAAAATCAAGGATAATTCTTTTTTTTTACTTTTGATACCTAAGTGAATTTTTCTAGGGGTTGAAATCGCGGGAAAGATTTTTTCCAATATTATGGGTCGAAATCTAAGAGATCAGTTTTACTTTTTGGGGTTCAATATCGAAGAGGGAATTTTTTTCTCGATTTATTGGTGCGAAATCCAAAGGATTTTCTTTTCCACTTTTGAGGCTTCAAATGGAGGTGAATATCTATATCTATATATATATATATATATATATATATATATATATATATTCCTTTTTTTTATTATTTCGGAGCAAAAAACAAAACAAAAACAAAACAAAAACCAACAAACAAACAAACAAAAAAAAAACGATATTGAACTCTCGTTTAGTATCTCGAGGGATCAAAATCAAGGGGATTTTTATTTCACTTATAGTGGTCAGAATTGGGGGATAATCCTTTTTTTTTAAACTCTTTGTGGTCGAAATCCAAAGGAAACATTTTTTTTCACAATTGATAAAAACTATTATTTATAAAAGAATGTATTTCCAACATAATCTCTTTTCTCGTCAATGTACTCAATTTAGTGGTGAATTATGATCACTCTCATTGAGAATTAATTCAGATCATTTCTTGTGATATATTTTCCGAGTTTATGTATAAATATTTCGTATCATAACTTACAAAAGTACCGAATCATTTGTTGACGAAACCATAATTCATCGATCTATCTCTCCACATATTATTTATCTACGTTAGCATGTTTCCACGTATGTACTGTTCAAGGTTGAAGCTATTTAAGTAAATAGCTTGGCAACTCTTCCAAATGAGAATGTTAGTTAGCACGAAAGATGAATACACTCGATTTAATTCATTGAACAATTTGATTCAATTCAAATTTTCGGCCCCCGGAATATGACTATGAGTACTATAAAGCATTCCTATTGGCAAAACTGGTTGTTGTCCAGATTACTATGAACTATATATGCGCAAATATAGAAATCGGAGACCCGGAAGTTGACCACTATATCTAAGTAGAACTACGTATCTCTATGAAACCCTGATTGAACAAAAAATCAAGGAACAATCACTATACGATGGCAAGCTTTCTGCAGAAGATGCTCAACCTTGAAAAACAAAAAAATCTAAATAGCTTTGGAAAAAAGCGTATATAACCAATGCACCCTTCTGATAGTCACCTATAGGGCTTAGGCAGAACCGAACCAATAGATTGACCATCAATATGGAAACTATGCAAGATGCACATTGGAGAATCGGACTCAACATCATATGAAGAGACCACAACACTGCACAGTATATTCGAGGGAGATCAGGGTTTAGGAATATCATAGAACCCATTAAAAAACTCAAATGGCAATAGGTTAGTCTTGTTGCTAGAATGCCAGATCACTAATCACGACTTGCAACATGGATCCCCAGAGATCATATTTGAAACCGTGGCCAGCAAAAAATAAGATGGTGTGACGGAATAGAGTCAGTTCCAAAAGTATTGTATTTGCAACGGCCGTGATAGAGAGGTCTGGCGAATTCTGTGCAAGGTTTACGCCCAACTACGGGCGCTAAAAAGCCTCTGCTGCTGCTGCTGAACACCAAGCCATGCAAGTAAGATTTTGTTCGTTCGAATACTTATTTAGGTACTGTATGCCGCAAATTACATTAGAGTTTTATATCTACTTTATTTTATTTCTCTCTTGGTCTTTTCTGAACTCATACTGAGCTTTTTTATATCTTCAATCACAAACACACACACGTCACACCACACACCTATGCGTACCACCCCCTCCACGCATTTTTTTAAATACACACTTACACACGTTCTGAATGTTTGTTTTTTAAAATTCACATCTTATCGCAAAATGTTTTCATCTTTTATTCATATTCAGAGAAAATCCGAAAAAGCACTCAATGACGTCACCACATCTCAGCCACTTGAAAAACTGTTTGTTGCTTCAAAAAACTCTCGATTCACACAAATAAAATACTTACCCAAAAAGAAACATTTCTCTCCCGGTTCAAACGTTCTAGAAATCATCTTCAAATATTTCAACTAAATACATTTTAATGTGTCACTTGAAAATTACTGTACATACTTTGATATTCTTTTTTGAAAAGAAGTTTGTAAATACAGTAACGCGATCATTTTCCAGTCTATGGATATTTTAAGAAAATGTATATCCACACTGTATTTATTTTGATCTGCTTTTTTACTATCTTTCTATTTTAAAACAAACTAAGAAAAATAAAAATAATTTAGGCTAATACGATCGATATCAAACACCGACTCTGTATTTTAATGTCTATAGGGGAACGTGTTTTCCTCTCTTGAATTATGTTTTGGCTTCGCTTGTCTTGAAAGCAATCCCGTATAGGGTGTGGGTTCGAATACCATCGAAGCTTATTTTAATCTTAGTATCAACGCAAAATAAGTAATGCGGTCTGAGACAAAAATTAGTTTCCAAAATGTCATTCTTTATCATACTTACGTAAATAAATTCATACTTTTTGTGTATGAGTCTTTACACCCTCACTATCTTAAATATCAAAAAACATATCTCTGAATTTTTGAGATGAGGTATTATTATTATTTCTATTGATGTTCGGACCATCCTCATCTTGGTTGTTCTTCATACAACGTTTCGGACGTTGTACTCTACGGCCTTCATCAGGTATCATCTGGTACGTGTGGGGAAGTAACGAACCGAACCCTTTATTTTAACCGACGGGGGTATATTGACTGCACTCCCCTCTTAGCATTTCCAGGTTCAATCCCAGTGTGAGACGATAATACTACTGATGCTATGAGGGGAGTGCAGTCAACATACCCTCGTTGGTTAAAATAAAGGGTTCGGTTCGTTACTTCCCCACACCTACCAGATGATACCTGATGAAGGCCAACGGCCGAAACGTTGTATGAAAAACAACCAAGATGAGGATGGTCCGAAAATTAATAGAAATAATCTAAAAGCTTGAAAAAATTGACATGATATATATATATATATATATATATATATATATATATATGTGTGTGTGTGTGTGTGTGTGTGTATGCAAATTCTTCGATAGACATTTTGTCAGGTTTCTATTAGATATCTTTAAAATTTCTTCTTCCCTTTTTTCTCTCAGTTGGGAATGATATCTACAATTTTGTCAGGTGAAACGGTTGCGTTTGACAACCATGGTATTTGTTTGATATTGAGCATTCTCCACAACGATTTCCTGTTATTTCTACCCCAAGACGGCTCTCATCCAGCAAGCTTGTCATTTGTCATTCCGATATGAACTTTTATCTTTTCGTTGTGTCAGGACTCTTCATGGCAGCCGACATTTTGCTGTCGTCCTCTAACTGATAAATCAATTCAATTTCAATGCATATTTCACTGTGTTATGTTACCAAGTTATTAAGTTAACCGGGCCGAGCAGTGCTGAGTCTTTAGAAGGAAACTTCTGGGATACAGGTGCAGCTGAGAAAATTGGCCATGGACAGAAAACACCTGGTGGATTTGCAGGATACAATCAGATCAGTTTGCCTCTCTTCTCAGACCCAAATAAATAAAGTAGCAGTATCGGCTACAAGAGTGATTTCCAAAGACGGTACCCCCTCCCTTAGGGGAGCTGGGAAACACAAAGGGGCTGTGAAAGGCAAGGGGTGGTAAGGGACATTGGGAAGTATGAGTTAATTAATCAATATAAATTTATTATCCAGTTATAATATTTATATTAATTAATCAAGTATGTTTAGATACTTTTGTAAAATTATATTTTTGTTTACAAAATAAATGCTTAGTTTTCAACGAATCCTTTTTATAGATTTCACGAGGCACTGATTAAATATTTGCTCTAAATGCAGATTATTCATAAAGTTTGGGAGAAAGATCAATAACTTTTTTAATATTGGCCGAACCATTTTTCAGCCCTCCTCAACTATATAACTTGAGAAAAGAGGCAAACCTTATAAAGAAAAGGTGTGCTTCCTTTTTCGAATTATACAACTGACGCAGTCTGAAGATTAGATCGGCCAAAAAGTTATTTTGACAACATCAAAAATGCGGAGTTCTGATTCAATTGTCCGGACAAAAATCGAAGGAAGTGTCTCTTCTCAAAGTTAGAGACCATACTGTTATTTTTCATTCGTCTTTTTCATTGGTTTTAGTTACGAAAACTATTTTCAGATAATCATTTTAGGGAGACTGTAAAGAAGTAAAAACAAGAGTTAAAGTTGACCCGTTTTTATTTTGCTTAGAGGATGTCACAACAAAATATTTATATTCAATATGTGTGTGTGTGTGTGTGTATGTATGTGCGTATGTGTGTGTGTGTGTGTATTGTGCGTATGTAAGTCTGTATCCGTATGTTTGTGTTTTTGTCTGTATGACTCTATGTGTGCGAATGTGTGTCTGGATGTATTTGTGCGTGTATGTGTTTTTGAGTGTGTGCGTGTATGCTTGTGAGTGTTTATGTTTATGCGTGTGTGTGTGAGTGTATGTTTTTGTGTATGTGTGTATCATTGTCTGCGTAAGTGTGTGTATATGTGCATGTGTGTGTCTGGGTCATTGTCACTGCGTATGTCTGTGAGTCTATGAGTGTATGACTGTGTGTGTCTGTGTGCATGTGTTAGTTTGTGTGTGTGAATGCTAGTGTGTCTCTGTCTGTGAGTTAGTACTCATATTAATGCGTGTATGTGTGTGTGTGTGCATGTGTGTATCTGTGCGTCTGTTAGTATATGGTTGAATCTGCGTAATGCGGCTATCTGTGCAGAATTACATCCAAACGCACTTTGGTGGTTCTTTATTAAAAAAAAAAAGCTGTCAGGTAGGTTATTGGGTTAAATGTCCGAATATAATTAGATTCGGGGACGTAGAATTACTGAAAAAACACGCAAAACAAATCGTTTACTGAGAGTTGAGTCTTTGTTCGTACTGGAAGAATCAGATTACTTCAGAGTTTATTTTTATAAACAAAGAAACCCCCTCTAAATGAAACAAAATAAAAACAGGTCTGGTTGATCACCCAAAAGAAACCATCACGTGACCAACGGAATGTCTTGTTGAGGGTGATTAATTAGGAAATTCGAAGGAAGACGTGATTATTGATTAAGTTACCTCTGTCGTCATTTGTTGGGCAGTGATCACTGGAAAAGTTAGACTTTTCAAAAACAACACAAAAACAAGCGTGAATGCCACCGAACATCAAGGTACCAATTTAGTAAGAATTTACATAGAAAATTGAAACACCTTCAAAAACCTGGAGGGAATGAAAAAAAAAACAGGTTTTCAGAAAAAAGCGTTTCCTGACCAGCGCCATTTGGCAGAATGCCGTGCTGAGGGTGGTCAACTGAAAAATGAAGTTATTTTCCTTGCTGCTTTTCGGACAGTGATCACAAAGAGATTCAGAATTTTCAAAAAAAAAACAAAAAAACAAAAACTAGCAAAAACAAAAGACAAATGTGAATGCTAAATGATGGACTTTTTAGCAGAAGTTTACATTGCAAATTGAACCCCTTCCCTGAAAATTAATCTCGGGAGGAATTTTCAAAATACAAGAACAAAATGTTTTTCAAGGCACAATAAAGAGTATATGTTTAAATATTCATCCCTCTGGCTCGTTGCTGTAGCTGGTACACATACATACATACATACATACATACATACATACATAGTTTTCCAAACCAACTTGAAAACTGAAAAAAAACTTAAGTAGACAGTAGTGGTTGACGGCTCCAAACAGAGAACAAAAGCAAAGAAGAAACATAAAATTTCTATCAAAATAATTTAAGGAAAGAAATGAATGATCCATTTTCGGTAAGTTGCAAATAGCGGCACCTGTCTTTGATTCTTTGAAGACTGAGTAATGTTGTTGAAACAACCTTTTTTGTAAGTTCAAGACGTGACAATTTTCAATTGTCATTTGTCAGGATTTGTTAGGAGAGTTATTTACAGAATACATCTGGTTCTATCAGGAAAATCTTCTCTCTTCTTTCTCTATGGAGATAATTGCAGATTTTTGCCTACAGCTCTCATCTATGTAACATGCACTTTTAACGCTGAACGCTAAGAGACCAGAAATCCAGAGAAAAAAAATCTATTCATATAAATACAATGAATCGAATCAACGAAGCCCCCTAAAATGGGCCAACCAGCCATCAATGATTCTCTTCTCTTTTTGTACCGTGTGTGTGTGTGTGTCTGTGTCCAAGCGCTGCTGGTGACATTTTTGGTGCTACGAAGTTGAACATTTGAATGAATACACCATTAGACACCATCAGAAACAGTTTTTTTTCCTCTCGAAAAAATGAACTTTTGGTCGCTGTCATAATTTTGTATTGGTATCATTTTCAGAAAATCTTTACTTAGAAGATCTATTTGATTATTTTATCATTAGCAATCGCACACCAATTGCCTGGTGGTTACCGCTGGAGTTTGAGTGACAGCAAGTCTCGTCAAGTCTCCAGCCCTTTCCCCTAGTTCTCATAGGCCACTGTAATACTGCGGTTTACTGTTTCACATCGGTTGCCCAGTGGTCATTGCTGAAGGCTGAGTGACAATAAGTCTCCTCTGGTCTTCAGCCAACATCTCTTCTCTCCTTTGCCTATCATGCCAGTGCTATGGTTCACATTCCCGCTTTCATTTCCCAACTTTTGTTAGGTCACTGTTAACAATTAGTGTTGCAGTCTTTATATTTCTAGCACTTTCCTCAGTATCCACGCAGTTCCTAGCAGTGCTGCGGTCTGTACAGTCTCAATCCTTATTATTATTATTATTATTATTATTATTATTATTATTATTATTATTATTATTATTATTTGGAATCTCGCACCAGTTGCCTGGTGGTAACCGCTGGGGTTAGAGTGACAGCAAGTCTCCTCAGATCTCCAGCCCTTCTCCCCTAGTTCTCATAGGCCACAGTAATACTGCAGTTTACAGTTTCACACCGGTTGCCCAGTGGTCATTACTGACGGCTGAGTGACAATAAGTCTCCTCTGGTCTTCAGCCAACGTCTTTGTTAGGTCACTGTTAACAATAAGTATTGCTGTCTTTATATTTCTAGCACTTTCCTCAGTAACTGCGCAGTTCCTGACAGTGCTGTGGTCTGTATAGTCTCAATCCCCTCCTTTACCCCGATCTTCTCCACTCTCGCCCTCAGTTTCTTTGGGACAGTTCCTAGAGCACCCACTATGACTGGCACAACTCTGGCTTTCATGTTCCACATCTTCTTCAGTTCTCTCGCTAGATCCTGGTATTTTCCCAGTTTTTCACTCTCCTCCCTCTTTACTCTATGGTCTGCAGGTACAGTCACGTCTACTATTTGGCATGTTTTCTTATTATTATCAACGATTATAATAATAATAATAATAATAATAATAATAATAATAATAATAATAATGATAATAATAATAATGATAATAATAATAATAATAGAATTAACTCTGGTACTCTCACGGGCAACAGTGATTCATTTATTTAAGATACTTACTCATTTACTCATACGATTAACAAAGTGATTTTTTTCGATTTCTCTCTCTATAACAATTTTTTCGTTCACTTGAAATTGACTATTTCGATCATATAATATATCCTAACCAGCATTTGGAAAAGTGGAATCTTTCCCTGGAATGAGTTCACTATTTCTCTCCCCCATAAATAATCTCATATAAATTGAAATATACCAGTGAACATATTCAAACGTATCAACGAGAGGATAAATCGTACGAATATAGAATTAAAGAAGGAAATAATCTAACCATATAATGAGCTTATATGCATATTTTTCTGCTCGTTTGTTGGTTTTTTGTTTATGCTCTAATGGGATTATCTCATTGGTTGATTTAAGTTTCCTATTATGACTTAACAATAAACATTACGTATAAAAAACTTTTTAGACTTCTTTTCTGATCATCATCATCATCATCACCACCACCACCACCACCACCACCACCACCATCATCATCATCATCATCATCATCATCATCATCATCATCATCATCGTCGTCGTCATCATTCTCTCAATGTCCGTCGTTAGACATAGACCTTCCCTAGGATTTGCCACACTTCTCAGCCGTGGGCGTCGCAGAGCCAGTACTATCTTAATTCATCTAGCTCGTCTCTCCACCAAATACTCTGCCGGCCTCGGTTGCGCATGTGGTCTCTGAAGATCCATGTCGTAAGTCGTGATGTCTAGTGGTGGGGTGCCATTCTTGCAACACGGCCAACCCATTGCCATTTGAGTTTTTTTAATGGATTTATAATGTCCCTGACTCCTGTCTTTTCCCAGATGTATTATGTTGTCCTTTGGTCTCTCCATGAGAGGTTGAGCATGATTCTTTCATGTGCACGTTGCATGGTTCTCAATTTGCTAATCTGTCTCTTGGTTAGGTTACACGTTTCATCTTCACAAGTGACTATTGGGAGGATGCATTGGTTGTATACCATTTTTTAAAAAGATTGATAGAATGTTGTTATTTTTGAAAGTTGAGCTTGCTCTGCCAAAGGCTTGCCATCCTAGGGTGATTCTTCGCTTGGTTTCTTCTACTTTTAAGGGTCTTGTGGTCTCGTGGAAATCCGTTGTCCTTGTCTACTCTCTCCGGTTCTGTCCAGGATTTTGATCTTTGTATTTTCATACCCAATGAGGTTGTTGCACATGATCTTTTTCTTGCTGAACGTAATGTGTAGGCCGACTTTGTTGCTCTTTTCATTCAGTTTATCAAGCATTATTTAGAGGTTACGTAGTTCCTCTGCGAAAAAGGCAATGATGTCTGCAAACTTGTAGTTGCTCAGATATTCACCGTCTATTTTGATTCCTATATTATCCATGTCTAGTCCTCTGAGAATCATCTCGAGACTGGCTGTGAAGAGTTAGAGTGAGCTGGTATCACCCTGTCTTACCCCTTTTTGAAACATAAGGGTGTCTGAGTCTTTATGTAATCTGATAAAGGAACTGCTGTTACTGTATATATGTTTCAGCACTTCGACTTATACTAGATCTACTCCTTATAGAATGATGGCCTCCATGACCTCAGATATTTCAAGTGAGTTGAAGGCTTTTTTGAAATTGATAAATGCTACAGCGAGTGGTAGCTTAGATTATTCTGCTTTTCCTTTCTGCTGATTTATCAAATACAGGTGGTCGTGGTCAAGTTGCTCCTTCTAAAGCTAGTTTGCACCCATGATTGGTTTTCATCAAGTGTTTTTGTGATTTAATCGGTGATATTTTTTTTGAAAAGTTTGTACGAACAGTTGAATAGGTTTATAGGTCTGTAGTTATTGAGATCTTTCGGATTTCCTTTTTTATACAAAATCATTATGATTGCAGTGTTCCAATTATCTGGGAATTTACTTTGTTTGGGCACAAGTTGAAAAGGATGGCTAGGTTCCTTGTGATGATCTTACCCACTTTTTGAGTAGGTTGATGGTGATGTTGTCTGGTCCAGGGGCCTTTCCTCTCTTTGTCAGTTTGATGACTTGTTTCACCTCCAACAGGGTTACTTCTGGGAAATTCTCGAGTTGATTGCTCGCATCTTGCATATCATGTTTATCGTATTATAGTCCTTGTTTGTATTGACATCTTTGTTCATAGTTTTGAAGTCCCGAATTTTTTCGAGAGACGAAACGTTGACTGCCATCATGTATCTTCTGTTTTCCCTTCGTTTCTTTTGGATCATTTTATTCAGTTCAGTCTCTTCAATTTTCTCTCTTGTTGTCGGTGGCTTGAGGTTTCTGCGTTTGTCCATGAGATTCCTGGTTTCATCCAAGATTTTACTGATGGTTTGTGTGCTGACTAACTAACATCGTCATTTGGAAGAGTTGTCAAACTATTTAGTTAAACAGCTTTGACCTAGAACATTACATACTAAAGTAGGTATTGGTGACTATTGGGATGATTTTTTTGGTCGTTGACCCATCTTTTTAGGACTAAGTGACTAATTTTTCTTGCTCTTCGGAGAGCTTGCCAATCCAGAGTAGGTCTTCGCTCGATTTTCTCTTTGGAGGTTTAATAGTGAATCTCTGGTCTTTGTAGATATTGTGGTTTACTTACTTTAGACCGGTATTTTTGACTTTTTAAAACAATATACACATAACATCCCTATTCAAAAGGCAACACTTGCATTCATTCCTGACAATCACTCTCCAATCAATTTTTGATGCACACTGTATAAATTGGGTGTCAAAACTCGCTGAATAGATTACGAGTAATGATAAATTTCAAATTTCAACACTTCGATTTCCTAGATGATCGTCATTAATTCATAGCCCTTGGGAAATCTACTATAGTTTCCCTAATAAATATATTAGTTTCATGTTTTACGCTGGGATGTTTGGAATAGGTGAGAAACCGAATGAAGATTGTGGTTCCAAAACAAGATAAGCGTCATCTAGAAAAATGTTGAATCGAATTCTTTTATTGAATTTTTTCATCTTATCACGATATACATACATATATATATATATATATATATATATATATATATATATATATATATATATATATATATATATATATATATATATATGTATATATATATATATATATATATATATATGTATATATATATGTATATTCAATAAGATGAAATGTTTGAATGAATAATTCGATTTTCAATTCAATTAAATTCATTTATTTTCCAGATGGCACCTATTGCGTTTTCCAGTCACACCCTTCAAATATAAGTAACCGTGTACGTCACGTTTTTGAAGATATCATTCAACATAAATCTTCTCACAGGAAAAAGATAAGCAGTAAATTATTAACTTGTGAATCATTGAAATTATATAGATAAACATATATATATATATATATATATATATATATATATATGTATATGTATGTATATATATATATATATATATATATATATATATATATATATATATATATATATAGATACGTATATGAATGAATATAGGGTGAGAGAAAGAGAAAAAAAAGATCTTTTTCAAAAGTATGTATTTGCAAAATTGCCAAAAAGGTAACTGTGCATAATTCAATACACATAGGACTTAACGAATTCACACGAACACGCTTACTTGGAAATTAATACCCGAAGCTTACACTTCTACAATCTCAATACGAAATTACACTCCGATGAACAGTTATACGTGAAACGAAATTTGATACCTACTTCCACGTTATTCTCGCTCCGTTCACAAAACAAAACGAAACAAAACAAAACTTGAAAAATGAAAAGTTCCCGTTGCATATTTTTCATATTTTTTTCCTGAACGGGATATTTCATTATTAAAACTTGTTGTTCATCACGCAAAAAGATCATTTCTGCTGTGTTGGTTTCTATTCTGGAGTTTTATTAGAAACGGCCAACCAAAACTATTACAAAGACTGTCAACATAGGTTTCCCTTAGTTTTTAAGTTGGTCTGGCTGGCTGATTGACTAGCTATGTATTATGCATAAAGGCTGCACCAATGTAACTAAAGGGATGAAAATTTAAACATCCCCTACTAATTATGTTCAGGGAAAAAGAAAAACGTTTTTTAAAAAAACATCCCAAGTATGTTTTTAGTGAAGGTTTAATTTATAATCTAGTTTTATGCTGAATTTTCCGTGAGATTATGTCTACCAGTTTTTTGAGAATTGAGACTTTTTTCTAGAGATCATTGCCCCAAAAAAGGCGAAAGAAGTAACTTTTTCAGAGATCACCTTTTTTCCAATTTTTAATTGCTCAACCCTAACATGCCCATGCTGCCAAAAGTTATTTCTCACATGATGGTTTCTATTGGATGACTAACCAGAACTGTATTGTTAGCCGTTCCAAGTGCAAACAAACAACTAATAAATCTCCTCTTTTTCTTTTGTTGTTGACTGGCAGGATTAACTGGTAATGCCCGTTTTTTTTCTTCTATTTTGAACCTATTCAACATTAAGAAAAAATGAACTGATATTTCTGAAGGAAGGAAAAATGCATTTGCATCAACAAAGTCAAGATGATTATAAAGAATCTCGAAAAAAAAAGCAATGAAGTCTGTAGGAGTGGAGTTAAGCAGTCTTAAGAGGTTTTTTTATAGAGAAAAAGAAGTTTTTTCTATTTTACCCACACCATTTGAATGCTGAATTTCAGCTGAGGCAGGCCCTCCCCATCATACAGATTATTCGTCTGTTTTTTGTACATTTGGCTCGTTGCTGATGTGAGGTGGGATGAATATCTATCTATATATGTATTGATGTAATAAGTGAATGGAAGCAGTGTTGCCTACCCCCCCCCCCAAAAAAAAAATCCATGCTAAATCGACCGCGGAGAAGCGTCAGAATACTCCAAAACGCGCTGAAAAGCACCATAAACCTTTCCATGGTCATTTTTTATTGCTGAAAACTGCTAGTTTGTCTGATCAGACTTCAAAATAACTAACAAATGGCAAAAAAAAATGCTGAAAAATAATGCGTAAAATTGGCTAAAAATAGAGTTAATTGTTCGATTTTCGCGCTGTCAAAACAAATAAAAAGCGCTAAATTGACTGCAATAGCAGGAATCATTGCCAGAATATGAAGGAAGACGAAAATAAATAGAAGAAAATGAGACAGGTATATAGATAAGATCACAGCCACGTAAACTTTTGACCCGCAATCAGCTTTCTTTGACGGGCTGAACAGGTAGACAAGGAGTATGTCACTGTCTGTCTGAATTTTTGAGATGAATCCCTGTGCAATGATAATTTTGTCTTATTGAACTCACCTTATCAACCTTACCGTCAAAAGGAAAGTTTCAAATTGTCGCCGATTGAACGGTACACCCTGTTTCTATTTAGACCTCTCTGATATCCTTTGCTCTTAAACTTGAACCGGGAATAGACGTCCAGAATGAATATGAAGAGTTCTACCATTATTTCTGATTTTGAAGATATGGACATAAAATCCGAAATGCACATTACATGTCGGGTAGAGGACAAAGTGTGCCACTGTATGTATGTATGTATGTATGTATGTGTGCGCACGTGTTTGTATGCATATATGCATGCATGTGTGTGTGATTGTACGTGCATGCGTGATTTTATGTCTATGCAAGCGTACATACGTGTCGACGCACAGGTGTGTGTGTATGTGTGTGTATGTCCGCTCACCCATACAAGCAGATGATTGATTTAATTGTCTGCCTATGTCTGTACATATCTGTGTTTATGTCTATCTCTGATTCTCTCTATCTCTCTTTGTTCATGTCTCTCTTTCTCTCTCCTCTGTCTCTATCTCTGTCTGTCTCTCTCTCTCTCTCTCTATATATATATATATATACATATATATATATATATATATATATATATATATATATATATATATATATATAATGTGTACTTTAGAGAGTGAGATAGACTCGGGAGTGAAGTTTTTGGTGGTAAGGTTTATTAATCCTTATATGTCAATAGTCCATACATGTTTCGGGATTCTTCCCATCATCAGTGGTGTGTGTTGTGTGAGTGTGAATTAAAATGTACCATGTGGAACCAGAGTCCAATGTTGTCTGGAACAAGGCCATCAATGTAATGAGGGATAATTGAACCCACTACGGTAGCAGCTATTTGCTCCAGAGTAAGCTACCCAGTAAAGCAATTCAGAAATACCAATTTTTTGAAAGGTTAATGATAAACATAGAATAAAAATGCAGTTAAGTCGAATTCATGTAGCCCATTTGAAAGACTCAATACATCTATACAATGAAAGTTGAGCATTACGATAATTGTTCATCTAAATGAACATGAAGAAATCTGTTTGGTTAATATGTTGCACAATGCCCAAAATGAGGCCAAAAAAATAACAAACACCTTTTTCCTGAACTCTTCCATGTTTTTGCACTTTCTCAATTACTTCTGAAAAGCGTGCGTGTGCAAAACCCTGTGTAGACTTATCAATAATTTCTCTATCATATATGTGTTTGTACAACCGGCCTTCTGTATCAATCAGCTGGTTTTGCATTCACGAATTCAACCTACTGCGGATTCATTCATCCACAAATCGGAAATATTCGGAAAAAAATATCCAAAAAAAAGTTAGGGACATCGAAATTGAATTCATTTCGCTCCGAGCAAAGTGTTGAATCTACACGAATAGAATGATGAACGTGGTCATGCAAGAAAAAATTGCGGTTGAAACTCGGCACCTAAGGAAATAGAATTTCCTCGTCTATATCTTCATATCATTGGTGTGAAGAAACATGGGAGATAACTCCGATATAATTATCATTTGTGTACACTCTTGTGTAGATGATCACTAGATTATTTAAGGTATATAGGAAGCCTAAGTTTTATGCAAATGCTACGCCATTTTATGCCAGGAACTTTAGGAATCACAGGGGATTCTGGAACCATACTCCCTGTGGATACTGAGGAATTATACCCCCACACACATAGATATATGTATAGATATATTGTTAGAAAGATAGCTTAGTGAGTTTTACAGTTTTAAACACTAGATAATAGAGAGCTTTTTTTAAAAAAAGGTCTTTATGTCGTTTCAGCCACTTATTTCCTGATATCTGTCGTTGTAATTTATTTAATTTTTCTTCAGTGGTTTTTTCTGCTTTACATAAACTTTATTATTACGTGCAAATTTTCTCTCGATGGGATCATCAGTTCTTTACCATGTAACTGTTTTAGGGATTTAAAAACCAAACAGTTATATTGATATTGTCCCCCAGCAGCGTTAATCAGACGCCATCTCCCTTTTAGCAATGATTTCACTATATTGCTTATATCATACTATATTTATTTTGTTATTTTATAAAGGGTATTTTTTCTATTAAGGGCTTACTCAGGTAAATTACCCCAAAACGTTTTATGAAGAGGGATCAGTAATTATAACAACCGACGTGACCTGCTCTTTGTGTAACTCCTATTGAATATATATATATATATATATATATATATATATATATATATATATATATATATATATATATATATATATATATATAATCGAATTAAATGAAATGAAATCAAAAAATACTACTCTATCTGAAAAATAAATTAGATAAAAAATTAATACGCAATAAGGGCAGTCGAACTTTCAAGTTTAAGTATTTTCATTAAATAAAAAGTGTTAAATATATCAGTCATATGATATAAAACAATTTTCCTCAATTTGGGAGAGAAATCTCTCAACATGTGTTTCTTGGCTCAACTAATTATCAAGAGTTATGGACCATTTTTAGTTTCAATCAATGAAGATTCAAATTTAAAAAAAAAGTGTTTGTGCCGAAGACCGATTTCAAGTTTCATCAACTTTCATCAGCATGACTCTCTTGTTCATATTCTGGGCGTTTAACCTCTTTTGAATTCTTGATCTCATTTACTTTCACCTTTCGTTCCACTGTCAGAGCAGTGTCTATTATATCAAAGTGACTCCTATCCAATATATTCAATCTTTACTTATAATTTCTCAATCTTGATTTGAACGTTTCTATATTCAAGTCTAGCTATCCATCTATGGCGGATCGGAAATAGAGAATAAGGTCTCGGTGAGATTCGAACTTACGTCCTTTTTGCCTAGAGAAGCCTGTTAAAGGTCTCTTAACGGTCTGTGTTGCGAGAACTTTCATCCTTGTTTACGACTATCAGACTCAGTCTCCTCTATTGGATTGGATGGTCGGAGAGGAATGAAAGACCCAAGATTATCTTTATTTTTTCTCGTTTTCTCCGAGGGGCTCTTATTTGTGATGATACCATTTGTTTACACGCTCGAAACCCTGGTCGTTTGCACAATTACAAAGTGCACAATTACACTATCGTACTTGTTTCCCATATTCTCTTTGAGTAAGCTTGCTGCATTTATTTACAATGTTGTTTACCGGCTCATCTTTTTCTCTACAAAGCATTTGCTGCTCTCCTGGGTTTTTGCCTGTTTTCACTTTGATATCCATTTTTTCCCCATATTTCCCTCTATTTTGAACGTTATCATACAACTAGTATACCCCGGCTGTCAAAAAATGTCGATATAGATGAAACATCACATGGAGAGATTATTAGACAGCACAGCATATTATAAAAGAGACAGGAGTTCAAGATATCATAGAAAGCTAGAAAAATCGAGTGGTAATGGGCTGGACATGTTGCAACGTGGACCCCTAAAGATGATATGCTAAATTGTGGCAAACAGAAAGTAAGATGCGTGACAAACTAGATAAATTCAGAAAATACAGGCTCTACGATGCCCATGTTAGATAGGTCTGGCGAAAACTTGGGGAAGGTATCTGTCCAACGACGGACGGTAAAAGGCTGCTGCTGCTGATGATGATGATCATCACCCTCTTACCGCGTTGTTCCAAGGTAACACAGACAAAAATATATACAAATACACGTTGTTCATTATCATAGTAAATTGATGTTGCTGTTATGATTTCTAGCCCCCTACCAATCGTTTTCCTGACGTTTATTACAGATGTGCAACAATAGGGTCAGCTGATGGCAGCTACTGATAGTATAAGTATGACAGACACTGAGGAAAGGGAGAGGAAGAGAAAAAAAGATTACGTAATTCTATAAAAGGGTAGGGGGGAGACAGGGAAAGGTTTTAGGCTGTTCAATGATAGTAGTAAGAGAGATGAGAACATTAGGATTGTTTACACGGTCACACGCAAGTCGTTTGCGCAGTTATCATGAGCACAATTATTCTATCGAGTCTGTTTCCATATTTCTTTTGAGTTTACTTCATTTGTTTTCTATGTTGTTTACCCTATCACATTTTTTCTTCCTAAAAGCAGCATTTCATGCTATCGCGCGGCTTACCTGTTTGGTATTCTATAAAAACTACCATCTATTTCTATCATTTTTGAATATTATCATATCACTGGTATACGTATTTCATAAGAAAAATATGGCCGATATGAAATTGATATTTTGCTGAATCCTCATCATTGCAAATGCATACAAAAACATTTGAGGAGTCAATGAACAAATGATCATCGTACTGATATATATATATATATATATATATATATATATATATATATATATATATATATATATATATATATATATATATATATATATATATATACTCGACGCACCTTCTCAATTTTCTTTGGGGTATTGTAGACAAAATATTATAGACAAAAAAATACACACACACACACGTATACACACACACACACATATATATATACATATACATACATACATATACATATATATATATATATATATATATATATATATATATATACATATATATATATAAACAGAAGAATGTGGATTCGGTACACAAACTAGCTCATGTTTCTGCCCTGTTTATGCCTCATCAGGCGAATTTATGAAATAAATCCATTACATTGCAAAAGTGGCTTTATATTATTGATATATTATGTTCTACTGCTAGCCTGATTTGTACCACACACACACACACACACACACACACACACACATATATATATATATATATATATATATATACGTGGGTGATTGTTATAATAGAGTAGTGCTGCTGTCATCATTACTTGTCGACGACCTGTTGCTTCGTTAACCATTATCATAACTGTACGACTATAGCAAATTTAAAAAGATTGCTGTAAGAGAAAGTGTACTAAGAGAAATTTAGAGAGGTTATCGAACGTTTAAGAAGGGAGAAATGAGAAACAGTTTGTGTACTTTAACGAGATGGTATGAAAGGAGAGGGGGGAAGAACTTCGGTAGTTTGATAAAAAGATAGGGAGGGAAAGCGGAGGGGTAAGTTAAGTAGTTAAACAAAAAGATAGTAGACGAAAAAGGAGAAAAAATTAGGTCGTTTACTAAAGCTGGTTTGAAGATAGAGAGGGGGAAGAATGTTAGGTAGTTTGATAAGACGGTAGAGAAGGAAAAAAAGAGGAGACAAGATGCAGCTTGTTTGATAAGAGGGGAGGAAGGGGAAGGAGTGAAAAGTGTGTTAGATTATTGAGTAAGAAAGTAGAAAGGGAGATAGGGAAAAGATGTCAGTGTAATAAGAAGGTAGAGAAAGAGGAAAGGGGAATACTGTTGGGTAGTTTTAACAAGAGGTAGAAAAAGAGAAGAGAGAAAATGGACAAAGTTATGTAGTTCGATAATACGGTTTGAAGGGTGAGGGGAAAGAAAGGTTTTATATGTACCTAATACGTACTCAACCCATTTGCACGGATGATCTTTGTTTTCCTTGTTTTGACTTGACTTGAATTGCTGCATTTATTTATGAAAATTTTTACAGTAACATTCTTCTCTTCATCGAAGTGGCATTTACTGTTTTCCTGGAGTTTGACTGTTTCCATTTTAATACATTATTTCTCAGATTCACCCAATTTAATACTATTATATTATTAGTTTACTAATGTTTCAAAAATAACGCCGTATAGTAAATATATGGGTACTCATTGCTTTTTAGAGTCTTGGATGATAGAAGATAATATGCAGGGGATGTAACTCTGCTATATTTTCATTGGCTAGATTACGTCATTTTAGCAACAATGTTTATTTAATTGATTTGATGAGCTACAGAAAAAAAAACGACAAAATGCAAATACACGTGGTGTTTTATTAATATAGAGTTTACACATGCAACTCAACATAGAGGCAGTATCAAAGTGATTTTGTGATTGCATTGTACAATTTGTGAAATATCAAACACATTGTGCTATGCTTCATTTTCTTGTTCAGGTTAAATACTTCAAGAATATTAAGTAAAATTGAAAGTAGAAAATTGAATAATAATGAACTTTTATTCGTTAATTTTATCAAAACATGAGCTTTTATTATTATTACATCACCGAGAGAGTCTACTACCAAAATCAGGTCGTAATACATCTTGTCACAATTTTTGTATAGAAACACAGAAAAATGTCGGTTGCTCAACAGAAATAGTCCTCCCCGACAAATTTGCTGGGTAACATTCTATTCACTAGCGATAATTATAAGGCTTTATTTCAGGTTTATTATATAAGAATATATGTCTACGTCATCAGAAAAAAGTCCATTACATAGAGAGGGGCGACCCATACTTCCCTCCTAATATCTAACTTGTTTCCTTGGGATCAACGATGAGGAGGGAAAGGACATCATTTAGTTATATATTGTCAAATCACTGACAAACAGGAAGTAAAATTTCTGCTTGGAAAGATCTCTGCGGCAACTTATTTCTCCTTCCTGTCTTTGATGTTGACAAACCGTTTCGGCTAAATTCTTTCGATAACCTTCTTCAGTTTCAGTATGTAATATATATAAGGAAAGATGGTCTCTTTCATCGGTCTCTGAGGGGTATTACATATTACTCCTATAGAATGAATCGGCCGAAATATTGTGCTTTAATCAAAGAGGGGAAGAAGAGATTGGCTTGTCTGATCAAAAGTTGCTATGCTAATATCTCTTTTCAAAGTTATTGACAATACACGAATATCTCCGCGTTTAGCAGTTGTTATTGTAAACCTGTTTTTTGGGCAAAACAGATGTTTGTTATCAACGGAAGTCTTCGTAGGAAACACCGGAAGATATGAATCCTATCGGAAAGCAAGTGATAATAAAGACGCTACAAGTGTATTGGTAAGCATACACGGCTTTGGAATGTCTAGTTCGGGCTGTTTTGATCAGCGGTTCTCAATAAAAAAAAGAAAAAGATTTTATATCGATAACACTAACTCCATGTCGCTGATTGAATGGAATCAGTTTTTTTTCTATAAACTATCTCTCATGACTTTTGCTCACTATTAACTAATAATAATGCTTACACACAAGTGTTTATTTCGTAATTATTTCACATGGCAACTATAACTAGTGGCTCCCCCTCACTATCGAATCTGGTCATTTCTAAACAAGCACCTTTGGAACGGGGGCTGCCAAGTTGTTCGAAATTCAAGCGATTGTCTCATTTCCAGTGTTGTTTTCACACGCAAACTACATCTAATTCAGTTCTCCGACACTGACGTGAAAGCATTTTTTTTACTGCTTTTTCCCTGTCAAAGAACAATTATTTTTCTCAACGTACAGGCCAGCAAAAAACATCATTATTTCCTTGTATTTGATAGTGGCTTGTTTTCAACGGACGGGGAAAAGAATATAAATGTTACAGACAGTGAAAAAAGGTAAAAAATTGGGGTAGAGTAAAACAGAGAATATAAATATATATATATATATATATATATATATATATATATATATATATATATAAAAGATCATGCAATCATATATATATATATGTATATATATATGTATATATATATGTATATATATATACGTACATATATATCTTTATATATGTATATATATGTATATATATGTATATATATATATGTATATATATATATATATATATATATATTTATATATATGCATATATGTATGTGTGTGTACGTGCAGGTGATAGAGTTTGAGAGAAGGAGAGAGATAGAAGTTAAGAACACAAGCAGCCAAGGTATTATGTAAATATACATGTGTATATACCTGGGCGAATCAATATTTAATAAGAATAACAAGGATAAATATCACTTATTATTGCATTCCACCTCAGAACGAATGCATTAACACTAATTGTATAAAAGCAAAAATACATGAAAAGAAAAAAACAGCAAGTGCCGCCTTTGTGGAAGGAAAGTGTAAACAGTATCATGAGTGGATGCAGCTAGCTGATTCAAAAGGGATATAAAAACAGGCACGTCAGGGTAGGGATGGCGATACACTGGGAATTGAGCAAACATTTGGGGTTCGATCAGGTAAACAAATGGTATCAACACTGACTAGATATTGTTTGCGAAATGTACTTTTTTAACTACGTGGAGAAAAATCCTGAAAGCGAGAATATAATGCTTTCTCGCTTACACTATGAATACAATTAAGCCTTTCATCATTTTATAGTATTCATCATCATCATGATCATCATCATGATCATCATCATTTGAGCGCCCATCGTTAGGCATAGACTTTCCCCCAAATTTGTCGGAGTTTTCAGTCGCAGAGCCTATAATTTCCAAACTTTCCAAATAATCATAGCATCTTATTATCCGACGACCACAATATCTAAAATGATCTGTGGGGATCTGCCTTTTTACATCTGTCTGACATTCCTTCAACGTGGCTTGCTCATTGCCATTTGGGTTTTCTAATGGAATATTCAAGCTCTGACCCCAATTGTTCTCTTGTATAACACGCTGTCTTGTAATTCCTCCATCAGATGTTTGGCTTGGTCCTCTCTTGTGCACTTTCCATGATCCTTCGTTTGAGAGCCAATCTTTTGGTTAGGTCCCATGACTCTGCTCTGTAGGTGACTATAGGGGAGGATGCATTGGTTGCTGTCCCTTCAGTGATAGAATTCTCCGGTTCTTGAATGTTGAGCTTGTTTTCCGGGAGAGCTTGCCAATTTTGAAGGATTCTTTGTGAAAAAATATTCGAAAAATCATCACCCTATTCATGAAGTGTGTTAGATGGGCCACGTTGGGTGACAACTATCTGGGACCGTTTAGCAGAAATATATTAAGATAATCTTTATTCGTTTTAAATATACACTAAAACCTCTTAATTCTCGCCTAGATTATTGTAAAATAACACCTGTATGCTTTTCACCGTATTTTACATTGTTTACTTATCGATTGCTACAGAGAAAAAGCTCATCAATTCCCCTAAAAACACACCACAACTGGCATAAGTACAATACATCTTGAATTATATGTTATCGATTGGTGAAATCATCATGGTTCTATCTTCATTAATTTCAGAACTACTTAACTTGCCTGACGAAATGGCCGGATCGGACTGAGTCATGTCGTTCTTAAAAAAACTAAATTAACCTTCAAAACACATGTTTATTGAATGGTGAAAACTAACTGCTTCTATCTTTGATAGTTTCCGATCTATGGTATATTTGATAAGAGCAACCTTACCCTACGACTCCGTGGCAAAAATTAATGCTATTCAACGACAATCACAGAAAGAACTTTTTAGGGAAACAATACTAAGCTTAAATTAGGGATCGTTAAAATCAGCTCAATGGTTATAACTCTGTAAGAGGAATTCTATTCATTATCAGCAGCCTCCTAACATCCATCGTTGAACAAAGACCTTCACCAAGATTTGCCATATCTTTCCATCATTGGCATTGCAGAGCCAATACTCTATGAATTGGTCTAGATTGTCATGACATCTTGCTCTTGCCGACCATAGTTTCACATATCCTCGTTTTGAACTATGATGTCCACTGGTTGTCTGACGTTCTTTTAACACGGCCAGCCCACAGGCATTTAAGTTTTTAATGGTTTATATATCTCGGACTTCTGTTTTTCACTAGTGTAATATGCTCTTCTGTGATCTCTCCATATGATATGAGCGCAATTCTTTCCAGTGCACGTTGCATAGTTCTGAGTTTGAGGGTCAATATTTTGGTTAGGTCAGGTGTGAATAAAAGCTCCAAAAAACCTTTTTTTTAATGAAAATATAAAGACCAAATAATCAATCAGAAATAATTCTTTCCTGGAAACTTTTGCTCACAAGTCATATGAAATGCATTCAGATATTCAATTAGAAAAAAAAAAGAATAAAAGAGTTTTGAGTGGGCGTTTCTGTCCAGTCACAGTGTTCAATTAACTCTCTCAAAGCCCAAGGCACCAACTGTTGTTCGTAATTAATTAACTGTTCTTAATTGATTAATTAATTAATACATTTATTTAGAAAGTGCCCCAAACCACACAAAAGTTAAAAGTTTAAAGTTTGATTCACTGGATAGAATTTTGAGGGATACGTCTTGCGAAAAAAAACCCCCAACTTTTTTCTATGAATCGAACAAGAAAAAGGAAACAGCTATATATAGGGAGGTGCAGTTAGATAGTCAGGTTGCTGTCAAGATAGATTCATAGATAAATACATTCGAATAAACAGACAAAAATGTATGAAGTTATACATACATAGATATATGAAGAAGCAGAGATAGTTGAATACATAGATAGAGAAATGTTCGAAGAAATAGATGGATAAACATAAAAAAACCTTGTAGATATAAATAGATATAAAATGTACACACTGAGATAGTTGCAAACTGATTGCGATAGTTGGAAACATGTATAAATTGATAAAGAGATATATAAAGTATTTTTTGTGTATATATATAAATATATATATATATATATATATATATATATATATATATACATATAAATAAAGTATTATATATATACATGTATATATAAATAAAGTATTTTATATGTATATATATAAATAAAGTATTATATATATATATATATATATATATATATATATGTATATATATAAAGTATTTTAAATATACATATATATGCAGAATGTGATGAATAACTATTGAGATATTAAGGAACAGGGGAAAGCATTGACATGTATATGTGCATATAATTTATATAAACACATACATGTGTTTAAACATACACATGTGTATATGCACAATATATATATATATATATTTATATATATATACATATATATATATGAATATATATATATATTTATACATATATATATATATATATATATATGTATAAATATATATATATATTTATACATATATATACATATATGTATAAATATATATATACATATATATATATATATATTATCAGGAAATGGATATATATATTCCATAATGAAATAATTATGAATGCGTTATATTACCTTGTAACTCTATTTGTAATAATCTCCCGTTGTTGTGGATACAGTCGATGTATTGATTACCTAAGCAGCATAAATAGACTTCACAATTAAAAGAAATCAGGCTGCTGCAGGGATCGAACCTGCGACTAATAAAGTGATAAAAAATGATTAATATATATTTGTTTCCGACCACTTTCGTTTTCTTAGGCCAAATGATACATTCACCATGTAATAACGGGAGATCATTTCAAATAGAATTTGAATGTAACATAACGTATTAATGATTACTTCTGTCGGATCATATATCCATTCCTCAATAATATTATTGTCTGCATCAAGAGACAAATAGAGCAAATGTAGACCATGAATATAAAAAAAAATGAGAATTTGGAATTTAATCAGTTTTTGGGGAGCCTTTATATTACTGCTGGTTGTTTAGCTCGATAGTAAGGATAACGCTACGTTGAAGTGGCTACCCCATCGGTCTCAGGTTTGATTCCTACTGTTGCCCCATTTTCTTCAATTGTTCATTCTATTTTACGCAGTTTAGGCCAAATGATACATTCTCCGTGTAATAACGTGAGCTAGTTTCAGTCGGAGGTTCATAGTAATATAACACATTTGTAATTACTTCTGTCAGATTATATATCCATTTCCTCTTGATATACATATATATGATTTGTTTATCAATGTCTGTCAAATATTCAATCCACTGTAAAAATCTTTTAAACACTGTCTAGGCTACGTATCTATTTTCGTTGATTTTGAGTTTTTAGATTGATTTAGATGAATGTTTTAGTAAAATTTATGTGCAATAACTTGATATTCTTCATCTCGAATAAAACTACTCGATAAATCAAGATTACTTCTCCATTTTCAGGATTATTTCTTTTATAAATTCAATTGAAACCATCCAGCGCTCAACGTCTTTTGACAGCATACCGCCTTAGGGGTGATAAATTATAAAAGATATGGAAAAAGGATGATCAATGAATAAATTACTTCTCTCAGCTTTTGTTAAAAAAAAAAGAACTAAGAAGCAATTTGAGATGAGTGCACATTGTAAATTGGACCTTCAACTTAAAATCGTCTGGGATGAAGTTTTTTTTTCAGCCCTCTAGTTCTACAAATATAAATAGACTCATCATCACGGTATATAATTGAACTACTATACTGTCAGAAAGCGAAGTCATGAAAAAAAAAAAAACAACAAAAAAAAACATCGAAAAATAGATATGGTCAGAATAAATTCTACTTATGACATCACTGGCGTTTCCCACTGAGATACATCTAAAATACCGTGAAAACATTTATAATACATTTGGATTCCCGTTGAAACCTGTTGAAAAAGGCCCTAGCAAAATGGAAAAAAATGAACACTTTTTTGATAAAATAAAACCCCAAACGTTTTTACAAAGGTCCGAGTGGAATATTGATGCCGATTTTCAAGTCCTTAGACGAACTGGTACGGGCTAGAGCACCAGAACTCACGCGCATTTATAAAAGAAGATATGCAACCTTTCACTGTCTCTGGTAGCTGTGGTTATTTAATTGATAGAAAGATAGTCAGCCAGCCAGAACCACATGAAAACTGTTGAAACCTATGTTGACAGTTTTGGTTAACGGTTGTCAATATAAGTATGTTTTGTGTGCATAAGTAAGACTTTAAGATATCTTATCCAATAACCAATATTTCGAGAAATAGATATCCTTGTGCTGAAGTAAAAATCGATAATGTGAGGCTCATATTAGTTACAACATCTAAATTAAGTAGTATACATTTTCCAATAGCATTCAACCGAGTGGGAATATTTGATTTGCTTCTGTAAACCTGAGCCAAAAATTATTAATTCTTGACAATTCAAATCAAGATACCAGGATGATATCACTACACTGATACAAATAGTGTAGGCAAAAACAATAACAAATATGGTGTCGAGCAATCGGAGAAAAATGAAGGATAGGTTCAAGAACGACGATAAAACTCTGGTAGCTCAAATGGTTGAGTAGCTGCTGTTTGTTGGCTAGCTTTCAGTGGTAAAACTGGTGAAATGTCGAGTCTCGCCTACAGCTTATTCTTTATTTCTGATCTACACTTTATAATGATGGCTGTGGACTGGCTGTCTGATTAGCAATTAAAAGGAATAAAAAAAAGATGAAAGAAATACAAATGAATAATAATGGTATACTCTAGTCCTATTATTTGAGGCTCCTCATCGATAATTATGAATCTTTAAGTCAACCGTAAAACACGACTTTTGTTTCAGGGTAGTGAGTGTTAACTTCTGATTGGTTATAAGTAAAAAGTAAAAAAAAAATGTCTATTTTTCCGTTCAAACTTTGTTTTTATGTTCAGAACGGTGATATCCATTTGTAATTGTTATTCCTATATAATGTGATTGAAAATGTGCAAATTTGCCCGTTGAAAATGGTTATATTTCAAATTATCCCTTTCCCTGGTTGCAATGGCAAAGTTTGAAAGGAATAATTGATATTTTTTATAGTCTTTATGTATGATCAATTAGAAAATATAACTTATTGTCCAGGAACGAAAACAAAAAATAAATGCTGCTACATTACGGGACACCAAGTAATTGGAAACATTGCTACATTTGTAAGAGTCTGCCGAACTTGCAAAATAGTAATTAAGATTAAATATTTCAGCATTACTCTGCACCTAGCGGAAGGGTTTATTCATTATTCACCTTTCAAAGGTCTAGCATGGCATAAAGTTTACCAGCATGGAAAACGGAATTGGCGAATGAAGCTCGAGCTTCTGTCAAGGTTCATTACGTTTGGATCACAGTAATGCTTATGGGGGAGGCATGAATCAAATTTTCCCTAATGGTTATGGGTAAATAGCAGAGTAGCCTGGATCTTTCAGCACTGTAAGACTGTCCAATTAGGAGAGGCTTATTCTGAGAGAAATGCAAATCGGGAACGAATCTTCTTATGGTGAACTTGTATTAAGCATTGCCTTACTCCTGGCAATTCTTGCAGTCAGAGAGGTAGCCACTTGTGACATCTCATCGTACCACTGGGAAACGACCTTGGGGTTTGAGAGATTTGGTTCGGCTATGTGTAACGACCATTTCACTTAAAACATTTATACACAGGTTGTGATGCAAAGTTCTGCACAGCTATAAACATAAACTTAACGATGTTCCACCGACGTCTACTTATATAATTAACAGTGTGATATTTTGTGTTGCATTACTTCTATGAACGAAACCTCGTTATAAAAAGCTTCTTATTACAGACGAAATCATGAAAAAACAAAAAAAACAAACAAAAGAACAAAACAAAAAACAAACAAACTGCAAACCAAACAAAAATTCACGCACAGGTTGCTATGCAAATATCGGCACAGCCAAAAACAGCTTCGAAACGATCGTTAACCAACAAATAAATGTTACAGTGTTTACAGACAACCTATTTTCCGTGCTGCTTACCACACTTCCCGGACAACCGAGGGTATGCTTCATTAAGAGGCCGCCTGCCGTAAAGCGATGGTTGGTCTAATAATCAAGAGAGAAAACGTCTGGAGAGAAAAGGTTGATTAGGCAAAAAGCTCATTTGTTTCTATTCAATGGTGACCGGTTGTTAATTATTCAGCTTCTAAATGTTGTCGTCTTTAGAAATGACATTCATTTCCGGACGAAAATTGTTTCATTTCAAGGCACGAAACCCCACAATGTCTTTCTTGCCAGATGAAATTCACGTTGATTGGATTTGGGGTTAATAATTCATTGAACAAAAGAGGTATCGTCGTGAATAGGATTACCACAAACAGAGAAAAATATATATAAAAAAGATGTTGGTGTCTTTTGAAAAAACTTCAAACAACCAAAAAGTTTATACGGACACTGGTTGGCCTTCGGCTTTATAGTCATTAAATTGTATTCAGTGGGTTTGGTGATGGAGAAAGAAACAATTCATATTTTTCTTCCATTATAAGGGGTTCTCTCAAGACATAATACCTTAGGATGTGTTTTTCTTCAGATGACATTCACTCTGATACAAACCAGTGTTGATAATTCATTTAATAAAAGAGATACCCTGACAAGCAACGATACCACGCACGGAGAAAGATGACATATATAAAGGCTTATCGTCCATATATTAATTCAATTCGTCGTCGTTGGCCTCTCACTGCTTCAGAAGACAAACTAATGCACGCCAATGATTAGTCTATGATTGTTTTCCTATGCCTGCAATAATAGATGGCTCTACTCTTCCAAGCAATTATTTCTCGTCTGGATGCCAGCCTTGATGGTAAGCCTCTCTCTGCTTTGGTCTCTGGCTGCAGCAGCATCCTAACCCACATGGTTGACTCTGCCTGCTTTTTTAATAATTAGGATCTTAAAATGTGTTGCCAAACTGTGTTGAATAATAGTTAATGATTCATTGAAGAGGTCTGGCGACGAGAAGGACTTACAAACAAATATTTTAAAAATCTTGAGGCATTCTTAATTGGTCATAAATTAACTTTGGGCAAAAAAGCATTGCAGAGAACAAGAACCATAAGTTCAACGATGTGTTCACCATTCCTACGCTATATCTTTCCAAGTGTTTTCTCTAAATACTAGCAACTTACAATATGTAATAGGTACCAACAGCCCGACCAACACGCAGAAAAATATTGTGTCTTATAGAGATGCGTATGCACATCTGAAAAATAGTGTGAGGGAGGAGGGGATTACAGCAGATGGTAACCTTGACTAGTCATTTTTTAGAAAAAGGGATGCATATTCGAGTCTGACCACAATTTTTTTTAAAAATCAGTGCTATTTGCTTACTTTTGTAAATTTACTGAGCGAGTACTAACGAAGGAAAAAGAAATACTTGTCAAAAATCCAAAATGAAAGTCTTTTTTTTGTCTATAACTTCTTTGTGGTAGAGTACCATTCATTATAGCAAGCGTCTATGTTACCGTCGAAGTGATAAGTACCATGTATTACTTGCAGCAATAAGTTCCTCATTATTGATACGAGTAAATATGTGTTACTAACAGAATACCTAAAGCTTTAATTTCAGTAATTTGAAAAGGTAACGCAAGGTATCGTCAAGTAAAATCCTTGTATCCATTTTTATTTATTTATTATACTAGAAATAAGTAATAAGTTTAGACGAATGCAATGATATAGAGGTGTTGGAAAGCAAGTTCGATTAAATATTCCACTTTTATATTCAAACATTTCATTTTTCAAATGATAATTTTGTTCATGAGATAAGATGTGATATAGTTATAAATACATTACACACACGCACACACATATCATTGTACTCCTGTGAAACCATTTTCAAAGGATGATGTAGACATCTTAAGTGGCTTCATTTTACACGGGTCGTGCCCACACAGGTCTTTCAGACCCAGACAATAGATAAGGATGGCCATTTGCCCAACCCCCTCTTACAGTACCCATCTCAATTAAAAAGCCATTAAAACTTTAGGAGATAGAAACTGAAATGGGTCTAGAAGGAAAAACGGAAGGAATATGAAAATTCCAACGGGAATAAGAGAGACGGACGAGTCAATTTTTGTAGGACGAAGAACTAAGGAATGGTGGGAAAAGAGAAAATGGACGACACATTATTTGGTTCCGGTAAAGGTAGAAGGGGAGGTTATAGGATAATTACGTGAAAATGACAGAGATAGAATAAGAAGAGAAAATCGTCTATAATTTATGTTAGCCAAGGTTTGTTAAGCAGAGAGAGAGAGAGAGAGAGAGAGAGAGAGAGAGAGAGAGAGAGAGAGCGAGAGAGAGAGAGAGAGAGAAAGAAAGAGAGAGAGAGAGAGAGAGAGAGAGAGAGGTTCCTCTGGGACGTGCCCCGGGCCACGAGACTAGAAGGTTTGATTACCGAGTCTCTCTCGCTTTCTCTCTCTCTCTCTCTCTTGTTCCTTATGACCGATGTTTGGTCTTCAAGTGAACTTTTGTACTACCATGTAAGTTGTGCAATGTGACTTTTTGATTCAATGTTGAAACAACAATAAAAGTTCGATTTTACTTCCGAAGTAATCCTGTGCCTCTGCCCCCTTGAGTGCGACCAAGGTGCACCATCATATACCGCATATCTGTACACACAAACTGGCTGGCCTTTGGTTTTATTGTCATTAGATTGTATTAAGTAGGTTCGGGTCATAATATCGACTGGGAAAAAACCTATATAATTATTTTATTGCATTATATAAGTTTTTATTCAAGACAGAGAACATTATAATGTGTTTCTTGTCAAATGGAATTCACGCTGTGTTGAATCACAGTTATTAATTCATTAAACAAAAGAGACGTCGTTGCGAGCAAGGATTAATTCACACGCAGAGAGAACTCATATATCAAATCTTGGAGTAGATTTTGTCAGCCATAAATTAATTTTGCTAGGAAAAAGACCATTCGAGAAAAAAAGTTACAGGTTGTCTCAAAAGTAACTGTACGTTTTCTCTTTCATTATAATTCAGAGATCTTATCATTGGCCGTCATGCTAACATGGTTTCCGACGTATTTGATGCATATACATACGCAAACAGATTGCTGTGCACACACACACACACACTCACATATATATACTCAGACAAATAAATGGAAAAAAAGATAGACATATACATAAGTATATATATATATATATATATAGAGAGAGAGAGAGAGAGTACATTTTCGTAAACACATGCACATACCAGGTTTGACAGGACGTTAAACGCAAGTTTAAGTCTTCCATCCAACCCCAGTAAAATCGATATCTACCGATAACCCGACGTCTGTGAATATTTTGACATCAATCCCCATTGATATCTCTATGACATCAACGTTAGAACCGAGGTGTAAAATTCGCAGCCTGTCAAACTGCCTGTAAAATTTCAAAAAAAAGTAACTTGACAGCCGGTCGAGTTAAAGGGAAAGTTTAGTCGATTCAAATGATTTGTCTCGATCGAAAAAAGAATCATATGAAGTGTAATGAACTATGGTGATCGTATTGTTTACTTTTCCCGTTCCTGACTGAATAAACTCTGCAAAGAGAGAGAGAGAGGGTATGTCGGGGTATACATTGACAATATCGACAAAAATCTATTGCTCTTTTTCTCTTCAGGCAGATGACGATTCACTTTAGATAAATATACGAACGTGAAGAAAAAATATTTTTCCAACACAGCCAGCGGGCGAGAAAGTTGAGAGACTTACATTCCTGGGAAAGAGTTGACTTGAATGAGTCATGGTCGATTTAAATCTTGCAGACTGTTTGCAAAGTTTAAGATTAGGGATTTCTTTTTTGAAATACCCTTGATTTCTGGATCACTTATTTCAGTGAGAGATAGCCGTGAAAGGGAACAAAAAATAACATTCAATTCGAAAAGAGAAGAGAAGATATGCTAAGGTCAAGGTGTGTAAATATCATTGGTTGTCGGTTGCAAGGGACTGAGAATGACGTCAAAGCAGACGATAGATGATACTGAGAACAGAAAAAGAGACGAAGAAAGAATGGTAAAATGGGTAAGGAAAACTAAAGAGAAAATATACCGGAGAAAGAATCAAAGGACAAATCAGAAACCTGGCAAAAAATTCACAAAAGCTTAGCAAAAAGGATGGAAAAAATTGAAAACCTGGATGAATGGAGAAGATCCTGACAGCAACACATGTGCTGGAATACTGCAGAAGTAATAAAGTATTGAGTAGCTTTGCTTTCACTTGATATTCAGTGAGAGCCACCCGTCAACAAAAATTAGAAAGCTGAAGTGTCCCGTATTTTAAGAAACAATCCCCAATGGAGTATGAAGGCCAGTGAAGATATCTCAGTCTTTATCCCATGACTCAGCTTAGTGATTCTTGCAAGTCTCAAGTCTGGTAGAGATGAGACTTTGTTCTTACGGGCTATTATGATAACCTCATGGGCTGGATGAAAGTCCACCGGAGGGATATATTTACTCCAATCACATAGCTCAGGCTGTACTCTTTCAGCTGCTGTAAGAACAGGGAGACTTGTTCCAATGAACGGTTTCCAAACTTTCTGGTTATACTGGGAATTGAATCAAAAACCTCCTGCGTGATGAGGCTGAAGTGCTGATCATTACACTAATCAAATGGACCACTAGTCAACACTGGTGTGAAAACTTAAACAAGTACAAAATAATAATCAAAACCAAAATATTCTGCTTAAAATGTTTGTTTAGTAATGAATAACAAGCAACCAAGTTAATAAGTTGAATTGACGAAAATTTATAAAAATAAAATGAGGGAAGAGATGCTGATTGTTATGCAGGTTCTAATTAACGTGCGGCTGTTTAAAGAAGTTCCTAATGAACGCATAATCTTTTGAAGCATTTTATAAATAACCAGGAAAATATTTTCATGACTTTAGAAAATGGAGAGACGACTTTGATGGATTTTATTTTCACTGATTTTTTGCTTCAGTGTTTACGTGACGATTTTCGATGACTGACTTGCACGAAAGCGCATGCGTGGCATCAAAAGAACGATAACTCCACACAAGTTGAAAACAAGGAGATTAATCATGGGAAGATATAAGGCAATATCGAAGTGTTTACAGATACGTGAGATTCGATTTCTGAGTTATGAATATATATATATATATATATATATATATATATATATATATATATATATATATATATACATATATATATATATATTGTGTGCGTAAGTGTGCACGTGTATGTGTGTGTGTGTGTGTCTATATATATATATATATATATGCACAAAATCCCTATAACACATTGTTTCATATATATATATATATATATATATATATATATATATATATATATATATATAACAATGTTTTATGGAAATGCTGTCTATAACAATGGTTTACCATTCTTTCACAAGAGAGTATTTTTACGTAGATGATGAGCAGTTTTGGAATCGAGGAATTACAAGGCAGTATATAGAATTCACCATTTATCTATCCATCCATCTATCTTTCTATCTATCTATCTTTTCATCAATCCATCTGCACGTATGTATGTATGTATGTATGTGTCCGCTCATAACTAATTATCAATATATCTTTTTATATCTATCGGCCCCCTTTCTCTGTTCCTATATATATATATATATATATATATATATATATATATCATTCTGCTCGTATCTGTCCGTTGTCAAACGTAGAATTTATTTTCCCCTGAAAATGCAGGAGAGCACGCACAGACACTTAATCACTCTCACCCACATATGCACATCTCTTCCCCACAAACTGTAAATATCATCAAATATGAGCAGAAAAAGACAATAACCAATAAAAACTGTTTGAAATCCAATTCACACACACACACACACGCACATATATATATATGCTATCCTCTCTCTCCCACCCTGTCAATCTATCTCCCCCCCCTGTTCTCTCTCTCAATGAATGGAGAGTAGGGCTTCAATTAGACAGACAAAGAAGTAAAAGGAAGAAAAATCACAGAATTTAACAAACAGACATGTTTGCTTAGCCTGTAGACTGGAAGTAATAAAACGCCGTCCCACCCTACCCTTCCGGCCCACGCGTTACAGGTCGGAAAGAAACATGTTTACATACCAAGATTTCTTATAGCTTGAAGAAAAATAAGAAAAAAAGCCATAAGTCAGCTGGTTGCTTTTCACATTTACCTACTTATACACCTACGGTCACGCAAGAAAAAAAATACAGATCTTATTGTTGAATTAGAAGACGCTTTGAAAAACTTGTCTTGCACATTGTATCGTCATCTCAAAAAAATATTTCTTTGCTAATTTGGCCTCTAAGAGTGTTAAGAGTACCATGGAGATTGAGATGAAAAAATGAAATGTCCTAAAAATTATCAATAATTTGTAAAAAAAATGGCTGCAAATGGTCAAAGTTTTACGAGTTTCGTATTGTCAACACAAGGAACATGAGAGACTACGTGCACACAATTTGTCATTGTACAGAGATCGATCCCATGTGATGCTTCATGGGGATCATCAATTTGTATAGATTTTTTTTAGGGGAAGCATAAAGCGTGCTGATGAGAGAACCATGTTCAACCTTACATGGAGATATCACTAGACAGCACAGTACATAAGCAAGAAAACGGGAGTCTGAGACATCGTAGAAACTATTAAAAAACTAAAATGGCAATGGGCAGATCATGTTGCAAGAATGAAAAACAACCGATGGACATCACAACTCACTACATGGATTCCAGAGATCATATGAGAAACTGAGGACGACAGAACACAAGTAAGAGAGATGAACTAGACAAATTCAGGAAATACTGGCTCTGCAACGCCCATGATAAAGAATTGTGGCGAGGCCTGGGGAGGGTCTATGTCCGACAACGGATGTTAAAAGACTAATGATGATGATCATGATTTCTTCATCTTGGTTCATCTTTTGAAAACAACATTTTGACCGTTGTACCCTACTATTTTCTTCAGATAGGTACCGTGAGTGGATCGGGTTTAGTCATAAATAATACCTGATAATATCTGTTTTGATTGCAGAATGTTCTGCCAAAAATCACAGAATCTAGCTATGTTTGATTCACAATAAAAAAAGCTGTCTATTAAAAAATGGTGCCCTCATTTATGAATAATATGGTATATCTTGTAGATATCTTTTTAGTAGACATGTAGGTGATCAACTAATTTTGTTTGTTTTATTTGTCCCGGAATGAATGTCTAAAAAGCCAGATATATCTGATCATGAGTTAGCTTCATGAAAATACTGAAAATCTTTATAGTAATAAAAGAATAAATTCTCCACCATTGAATAAGAAATAAAACTTTAATCTCCATTAAGATACGACTAAATATTGCAACATATTACCTTTATTATATTTAAAGCTTTTTCCTCCAACTTATAGTCGAATTCTCAGAGTTGACTTTATAATTGCCATGAATCAGACCTAGAATTTAAGATGTGTGAATTTAAGATATTTTAAAGTATTCGTCAGACTGTGTTATTTATGATTGCAAATGAACTGCTCTCTTCGGCATTCTTTCCGTTGTACAGTGATCCATGTCATTCTGTGAGACATCTCCAACTAACTAGGAGAAAAACATTTCTTTTTATCTTCCTAGCTTTCGAAGTAAGTGGTTGATAAACAATTATTTTCCTTGCTTTCGACACCAGTGGCAGATTAACCATTAGACTGAGTGGGCATTCTCTTTTGTCATTCTCTTATTATTGAGTTTTGACTTTATTTTCGTATCTAACAATGACGGGTAACAATGACTTCATGAAAAACAGGTGACGCTATGCAGAGATAACAGTGAAACAGCGACGTAAACAAAAACTGATGACGTATTGATTTCCATTTCTATCGCCCTGCTCAGTTTGACATTTTTGCTAAAGTTAGCAAATCCCATTAACAGGAAATCTTAATGGAGGAATTCAAATGGGACACGTAGTTTTGAAATGATATTGTACGGAAAAATGAATTCTGTTTTGTTTACTTTTTAGGTATTAATAATGCAAAGCAGTTTGACTCCAGCGCAGCCTAATTTATTTCCAGTTGTTTTTCATACAACTTTGAATTCAAGCCATTATTCCTATGGCAACAAATAACAGCGCGTTTGGAATAGCCCAAATTGGATGTTGTATGAAAACAGCTGAAATTAAGATAAAGGTAAAAACTGAGTCAGGAATTTAATGAAGGTAATTAACATTTTGTTTGCAAATTTCAAATACTGTTTTGAAAATTAATGCATTAAATTCCTTTCCGACTGAACTTTTTAGACGAGGTTTCAACGATATGTATAGATCTTTCGGGAATTTTGTTTTCATCTTGGTTCATCGTTCGAACGTAATATTTTGATCCAGCATTCCAAGGCCTTTCCTTGTACCACACCACTCAGAAAGCCGTAGGGTGCACCGACCGAAACGTTGTGTCCAAAAGATGAACCAAGATATGGAAAAGTAAAAAAAAAAACTAATCATATTAGAAAATATCTACGAGGTACTTAATATACAGAGATGGTTAGCAATCACTACTAACTGGCCTCTGTGAAAAGTGCACCTTAACTGTCAGGCTAAGGTAAGCTTGGTAAATATTTACGAGGCTGCTTTTGTTGAGTAATGGTAAGTAAGCTTTTTTGCTGGCACAGTACAGGATGCTTTACAAGTGTCACCTTGTGCCAGACCAAACTGTTTTTGGTAAATAACCACAAAACCAGAGCGTGTAATGTGGAGCGAGAGTTAGTAACCTTTTATCGCTGGTATTTCGCCAGTGTTGAGAGTTCAATCTTCACCGCTTTCATGACCTACGTCTAGACTAAGCTGAGCTAATATCTTGTAGACATCAGGATCAAAAACTATAAAGAACATTCTACATGAATTACCCACCAGTTCAACCATCATGATAGAAACAGCAAGGATGAAGATACTCATTTGAATAACTTCTAAGGCGGGAACTCGTTGCTTTCGTATCATGTCAGCTCATGTAAGGTCACGAGGTCTCAAGACCATGCGTATCATCAGTAAGATTCACACCTGTGTCACATCGTCCCACGTAATTTTACCTGTTGTTCCCAGGTTCTCCCATGTCTAAATTATAGAAGATCACACATCTCACGAATCGCACCGAGACAGAAAATGTGAAACACAACGAGAAAATCAGCAAGGACTTGTGATGCCAATCTCATCAAGCATTTAATTCAGTACGTTTGGGGCCAATTTTCCAAACTTTTCAACATTTCCCTACTGCTTTCAGATGGCATGATATGGTCAGTGTTGAAGTCCTAAAGTCCCCCAGGGATTGCTCAAACTGTTTCTCGTCGGTCGGTTATTATTCAATTTAGGATTGAGAATCGGTTTAGGCTTCTCGCAGAGTTTTTCATTGGTATCCACATTTCTAGATCTAGAGCACTTGAACCAACGCTGCATAGTTAGTATTGTAACAGTTTTCATTTCGAATACTTTATTGATGGTATCAGCAGACTCAGTACCATCATGCAGATTAATTTTAAATCGTTTTTTAAGAATTAGTTAAACTTATCAGGTAGACAGAATTGCAGTTAAGGGTTCACGCCCATGATATGAGAGTATATCTATATTCATGCGTTTATATATATCAGATGACACCTAATTACATCCGTAGTCTAACTACGAATTGAAAAATGAATATATACATACATACACACACACACACACACACATATATATATATATATATATATATATATATATATATATATATATATATATATAAACACACCACACATTATACACACACACACGAATGCACGCACGCACAAACACACACACACACACACACACACATATATATATATATATATGTATATATATCAGGGAATATATGATTTGCTTACGTTTTTAACCGATTCAATATCAATGTGTCCTAAGTTGAAATCGTAATGAAGAATAGATCAAATCTCTTGGGTTGACACCAGGGCTGTTGAGGATCCAAAAACCTTCAATAATAACGAATTATATCGACATTCACATCAAATTTACCTACATTCAATTGCATTGGTAAATCTTTTACCTTTTCCATTAATATTTCTGATATTTTTCGTGATATAGAAAAAAACAAACTTCCCCATTGAAACATCCTAATACTTTCAACCATGGTGAGCTAAATAATAACAAGCATTAAAATTGTTGTTCTTTGAAGGAAGTCATTCAGGAAATCTCTGGGGGTGTTGGAATTCAGTGCAAAATTTTGACATTTCATTACTTGATATTGAGGCCTTCGTGACAAATTTACTTTAAAAGCCTCGAGTAATAACGAATTATACATCCATTTACATCGGATTTACATTGAATTTACATTGAGTTTGCAAAAGTGCATTTACGTTAGTAAATATCACATCTAGTAATATAACTCTTTCAGTTGACATAATTGCTGTTAAAGGCTAAAGAAAATTCCGTTAATAACGAATAATACCTTTATTTCAATTGAATTTGAAAGACGGGAATTTACATAAGTGGATCTTAAAAAGCGACGATATTTCAAGTGTGTCAACTTGTAATACTTGGTTTCGAAAAACGTTTTGAATATACGTTGAACTTTCATTTTTTTCTGTTTTCATGTTACTCTCTATCTATAAGTATACTTCTATCTGTATACACACACACACACACACAGAACACACACACAACACACACACACACATATATATATATACATATATATATATATATATATATATGTTTATCGATGTTTGAGATTAGTAACAGCTAGCTTTGATAACTACGTAGTTGTGCCTATAGTATGAACAACAAAGTTACGTTAAAATTAAAATCATATCTCTATTCACTTTAAGTTTGCAAGAAAATGCAATTACATTGGTATTTCTCCACTGTTTGCATTATTCTCTTTAATGTAAAATGGGAATTTCGACTTAATACAGAGGAAATTGTTCGTAAACACTTGGGTTTGGAAAGTTATTGAGAAGAAACTTCAAGTAATCGATAATACTTTTCAGAATTTCGTATTGAAAACCTTCAACCAGACTCTCAAAAAATGTCAACATTAGTTTCTTCATTTTTGAATAAAGTTGGAAAGACCAACTTGGAAGTTAGCTGGCTATCTATAAATCACGTGTAGAGGTTGCACCAATGGAGACGGACAGGTAACAGGTAAAAACTTGAACTTCCACTCCTTATATGTGTTTGTTTAAATCTACATAGAAAAAACCCCCAGTTATTCCTTATGCAAAAAAAAGAAAACAAAAAAAGAAAAAAATTAGTGGCGGGTCATTTACAACGTAAGTTTTTGCTAAAATGATTTCTTTCTTCTAGTTTGTGTTCAATCGCATTCTTGATCGTTTTTTTACATTGATGATTCAGAATTTCGGAAATTATCACTATCGAACAAAAAGCTCGAGGTGTAACATGTTCATCATTCCAATTTTGTACTTGATCACCCCCAACATATCATGCTGCCCACATAAATTGGTCAATGGACGGTTCCGATTTAGTTACTAAACAAACATGTTTTCTCTATGGTGCTAACCGTCATTTCAAGTGTAACAACTTCAATAAAGAAGACAAAATAGTGAAAACTTGGTTTGGGAAATCATTGAACGAAAGTTTTTGAAAAGAAAAAAGAAAAAGAAAACCAAAACTTGTTCAAAATAATTGATGTACTTTTCTGGAATTTTGTATTCCGAAATGTTGTTGAGAACTTTTTTCTTTTTCTTCATTGTTTTTAGGGCAAAGGAATTGAAGTCTTTTTACTCAAGAGAGTTTGTGCACCGTTCTCCTTGAGTGTGTTAAGTGCTTCAGGCTGAGTGAAGATGAAATAAAAAAACTTTAGATTAGCTGTTAACGTCCTTTCAGCTTTTTTTATTCATTGCAATGTTGTGTAATGGAAGGACTAAGGGCAGAGAGAGAAAAAGAACAGGTAAATAAAAGGGAAGGGAGATAAAA
>OY735239.1:34443034-34448034 GCA_963457665.1 Thysanoteuthis rhombus
TGCAATGAGGATGATAGCCCGATCTCTGTTGGCAGTATGACAAAGATATAACTTGACTAGCTTTAATAGACTGAAGTTCACGGTAACTTGGTAGCGAGGCACTGCACTTTGAATATCTTTGGATAAGTGCAAGAGTATATATCAACTAATTACCTCTTCTTTGGAGAAAAGTAGATGATGATGATGATGATCATTATCATTGCAAAGGTGCATTCCATGCCTGATCTCTCTCTCTCTCTGTCTCTGTCTCCCTGTTTATGTATATATATCAGGCATAAGCCAAGAGAAGCAAACTCCTGTCAAACTTACGACCTAAGATCTTTGCTGTTACTCATGCCACGCCGGTTGACCATATGCCTGCAAACCCTTGGATAAAATGGTGGGTTAGTCATGCTTACTGCACTTTACTTTGAAATATCATTGCACTGATATTCGGGCTATTCAAAACCCTGTCAACTTAGGACCTGAAAAGATCTCTGCTCGTGGAGCCAAGCTATCATATAAATACGAAAGAGGCTGTAAGATAACGTACAAGAAATCAAACAAGAAAAATGGAGATGGGTAGGGCACACAGCGAGAAAAAGGGACAACAGATGGAGCAAACTGTTAACCAATTGGTTACCGTGGTACAGTAAACGTTATAGAGTAATGACCAGACATAAGATAGAAAAATGGGATGGAAATGTTTGCTGGTAACATATGGCAGACATCAACATGGTCGTCGTGGAAGGAAATCGGGGACCCTTTGGCCAGCAGTGAACGTATTACGGCTGATGATCATAATGATGATGGTGATGAATATGTATAAGATTGATTTTGAATTCATAGATTATTACAAATACAGAAATGAGAGATCTACTTGCAAATACATTCATGGTAAAGTTAATATCATCGATATTTTAATTTAAATGGAACCAAAGAGAGATGAATTCATAGACAATTCATGACTATCATCATAATTATCATCATCCTTCTCCTCATCAGCAGCAGCCTTTTAGCCCTTGCTGTTGGACATAGACCTTCCATAAGATTCGTCAGACCTCTCTATCAATGGCAACACGGAGCCATTAATTTCTGAACCAATTTAGTTTGTCACACCATCTTATAATTTGCCGGCCAAAGTTCCGCGTTTGATGACTTGGAATCCATTTTGAGAGTCTTAAATCGGTTACAAGCCATTCTTGCAACATAAAAAGCCTATTGCCGTTCGAGTTTTCTGGAGGATTTTATGACATTCCTGACTTGTTTCTCTCTAATCCACAGCGTTGTTATGTGATGTTGATAGCGATTTTCTCGTGAGCACGTTGCTTAATTCTCATTTCGAGGGTCATTTTCTTGGATGGGTTCCGTATTTCAATTTCATTTTTGAGTACTGAGAAGATGCTTTGGCTATAGACACTTCTTTTCAAAACTAATTGTATTTTTCGTTCCTAAAGGTTGAGCTTACTCTACCGAGAGTATCCTATCTTACACTGATTCTTCGTTTGATTTCTTCTTCTTTTGGGGGTTTCATAAAGATCCATTGTCTTAGGTGTATTTAATGGTCTACGTTCTCAAGCTTTTACTCATTGTGTTTTTCTTCAACATGTTTGTTGTACACGACATTTGATTTATTGGAATAAGATCTCTTTATCTACCTAGGACAAGCAATCTCCATGAGACCCCCCCCCCAAAAGAAGATATCAAGCGAAGAATAACACTAGAATGGTAAGCCTTTAGCAGAGCAAACTCGATCCTCAAAATTAAGAAAATCTCATTAATCCTAAAAAGAAAGGTATATAACCAATGCATCCTCCCAATTGTTACTTATGGTGCTGAAACATAGAACCTAGCCAAGAGACAAATCTGCAAATTTAGACCTATGCAACGTACACATGAAAGAATTGTGCTGGGCCTTACACGGAGAGACCACAAGACAGCACAGTACATCTGGGAATAGGCAAGAGTCAGGGACATCATAGAATCCATCAGAAATCTCAAATTGAAATGGGCAGGCCATGTTGCAAAAATGAAAAATAACCAATGAACATCACGACTCACGACATGGATCTCCACCCCTGAGATCACATATGCAACCGAGGCCGGTAGAACATTAGATGGAGAGATGATCTAGACAAATCCAGAAAAATCTGGCCCTGCGACACCCATGCGATGAATCCTGGGGAAGGTCTATGTCCAACGAGGGACGTCGAAAGATTGATGGTGATGATGATGATAATGATGATGATGTGAAGTCCAACTTTCTTGCTCTTTCTGCTCATTTCTTCTTGCATTGCTTGTAGAACGTTGAGATTTTTGACAAAAGGATGATGTCGTCGGCAAATCCAAAGTTACTCAGGTATTTGCCGATTATTCTGATTTCTTTTTTTCTCCCCAGGCCGGGTTTGGAAGATCATCTCAACGGTATTGTTATCTGGTCCAGGGCTGTGTCTTCGTTTGTTTAATGGTTTGTTTCACGACCCTCTAACTTCTAGGAATTCTTCAAACTGGTTACTTGTAACTTGTATATCTTGTTTATTGTCTCGTGTTCCTCTTTGAGGGAATACAAATTTTTGTAGAATTCTCGAGCAAATTTGACAAGTCGGTCTCTCTCCGTAGTTAGGCCTGTATTTTCTATTTATTTGTGTCTTTCCTGTACTGTAAACTGTCTTAATAGTTTCAAAGCCCTTATCTTTTTCAAGAATTCTTTCAATGATTGTTGTTGTGTATCATCTTTCATCTTTTTCTGTCTTTTTTTAGATTGTTCCGTTAAGTTCTTTGGCTTAAACATATTAGTGGCTTGTATCAGAGAGGTTGTCACTCTCTGTTTTTTTCATTTCTCGCTTGAAGGGTCAAATGATCTCTCTTTATACGGTAAGTATTTGCAGTTTTGTGAAGAACATTTCCCCAGTATTACTTTGGATTCCACATCATATCATTATGTGATCAATTCCTACATCGATTTGACTCAGAACCCGGATGTCTTTTGCCGGGCTGCTTTTGTCTGCAAAGATGTAATCGATTTTGTTCTTGGTTTCGTGATTTGGGCTCCTCCAAGTCAATTGTCTATTAAGTTTCTCCTTGAAGAAGGTGTCCATGAGTTTGAAGCCGTTTTCTGCTGCAAAATTGACTAGATTGTCACTTCTTCCATTTCGTGATTTGCTGCCGACGCTGTTTTCACGTCCTTGTCTAAACTGAGCGTTTAAATCTACCGTAATGATGTTGGAGTACGTTTTAGTATATCGTTCACTTCATCATCATCATCGAGTCCAATTTTCTTTCGTTGTTTCTGGCTCGGAATAAGCAAAACCAGTAAACACGTACCGTAACAGCCTGGAACAACGAAATAAAATTCTACTCGATGAAAACTTCTAATATTAAAAAGTCAAAATGAAGGATGATTCCATTAGTGAGATGCACGCTTGTTTTCTCGGAGATAAAGATCTCCTTTGTTTTGGTCGAAATTACTGTACTTAATGAAAAGAAATACGTTCATTGAAACCATCGATAACAAAACAATCCCTTGCGGTCAAAGTGAAGCATAATGGATGGGAGTGTATAAATTCATAGCTCTCTTCTCTCTGTGACACACAAACACACAAACACGTATATAAATATATATTCTTTTATTGTATAGATGTCTCCATTATGGTTGCATTATCATTTGATAGTTAAGGGTGGAACAAACTTGGCGAGGTACAATTGTTAAAAATAAAATAAATAATTAATCATATATATATATATATATATATATATATATATATATAATTGGAATAAATAACCATTAGATTCGGATAGTGTATCTCCAGGAATAAAGAGTTGTACATTTTTTGACAGAGGTAATTCTGTCAAAATCACAAGTAAGAATGCTCAATGGCTGTTTATAGTAAGAACCGAGTTTTTAGATAGATTCCGTCAACGGAAATGTAGCAAAAACCAAAAGAAACTCGGAAACATATCTGTATGCAGTGTTCTGATGTCATAGACATCTCTTTAGGAATCCATCCACCAGAGAAGATATTGTAGAAAGCAAAATATCGTATAGAGATATCTTCCTATTTTTTTTCCCTTTTTTGCCATATATATATATATGTATATATATATATATATATATATATATATATATATATATATATATATATATATATATATCAAGTGGAAAATGTCAGTTTTCAAGCGGTCATCTTTTCATTTGAACTTCTCAGAGCGGGATATCCGTCTATTTTCACAATATTTTCACTAACAAAATACGTATACCCATCCACAAACTTTTCCCTCACTGAAAAGCTTACGTACAGCTATGCATACACAAATGCACACTATATACACACATTTCTCCACGAGCACACACTTACATCCATTCATATAAACACACAAAAATACGTCTCCATACACTCTCCCCAGTACCTGCACACACACTTTATTTCCAACTGAATTATTCACCCGTACAAACATGAGCTTTTATACATACGTAATTGGATATCACTATGCTACAGTCTTATGTGATACGTATATATCCACTTACATAGGCATCTATATCCGAGCATAAATATATATACACGGAAATATCTTTAGTCATTTTAGAAGATAAACTGTATTTATTCATTTTTTACCTCTTCCTATTCGTTCTCGGGGGAAGTGATATTAGAGTTCTCTTTCATTTCATCTTTATCACTTAGTTGTTGAATTTTTATTTCTATTTACTTCTATTAAGCTGGTATTGTTTATATATTCCAGAGTGTCTACCTATTGCTTTAGTGAATTGGCGGAATATCTTATACATATCCCCACTTTGTTTGACCATTCAGATGACTAAATTTGTGCTTTTCTTCACACAATTTATTTCAATGACATATCTACCTTGGTATGTAACTTTTCTGTGGCATGCATACACAAATGAAATCGGAATGTGTCCTGAATCGAATATTTCATGTATAAATATTCAATTTTTGATTTTGGATCGAGAAATATTGCCTGTGTTTCTTTTTGTTACGGGTTAAATTCAAGATCATTAGGATATG
>OY735239.1:34453034-34473034 GCA_963457665.1 Thysanoteuthis rhombus
TTATAGATATTAACAGACTGAGATAGATTGATGGATGTATTAAAATGTATCAACGAAATGCTGTTGTCTTTCTCAGATGTCAAAATCATCCTAACAATGCAGCTTATTAAGCCAATGAACTAAATAAAATGAAGTAATTATCCATATTTCAAAAACATATTTCACAAAAAAACGTCTTTCATCCACATGCATTCTTCCTTTGATGTTTCTCGAATACGTGATGTAATCCATTTGTATCGTGAGGATTCGATTAATTATCTAGACCAATAACCATGGCTCACTGGTAGAATGTTTGCCTCCTGTTCGCTAGGCCACGGTTCAATATGCAGTCCTGTTATACTGCAGACTTTCTAAATGGTACTCAAAACCTCTCCACTGTGCATTCAGCACACGAACAAAGATTATGAAACATCTCCCTGTCGAACCACGTTGTTTACGCCCGTTCTCATAAGATCACTGAGATACAGTAACGTTGAGCCTGGTCTGTATCAAGATTGATGACCATTGGAGAATACTAGGGTCTGTAAGCAGAACGAAGCTTCGACAGGCCTGGCAATCAGGTGTGAGTCTTAGAAACGGTGTGCATATTTGATTCAACTCATATGAACAGAGAACAATTAAAGAAACATACCGAGTATCTATCTATCTATCAATAAAATTAACTTAGATTACCTTGGTTCAAGGATGCAATGGTGTAGGTTGGAATAATCGAATTCACCCCAATAGTTATAGCGGATAAGATAAAACTATTTACCATAGCTCATAAAATCCTACAATGGGTAGATATAAATCCATGCCAAGGGTGAGATAGATATGAACCCATGTAAGCTTCTCTCTCTATATATGTGTGTGTGTGTGTGTGTGTGCGAAGAGAGAGAGAGAGAGAGAGAGAGGGAGAGAGAGGGCTCAATATAGTAAGGCTTGTATACAATTTTGATTGATATGTCCATACTTATATACATATATATGAAGGGAGTGTGATAGATGAATGGATGTACTGGGGCAGGTATTAACATAGATGTGGATAGACTAAGATATATACATATATTGATATGCTCATTCATAAATAATTAGGGACAGTGTAATCGATAAATAGATAGATATGAAGTGACTTTGATGGATAAGAAGACACTGGGATAGATAGATACGGACATACATGAATTGATAGATATGCCAACACTGAGAGACAGTGTTACTTAGTAAAAATCACTATGATTTGCCATACAGAAATTTGTTGGTTTTCTTCAAAGTAATAATTATCATATTTAATCAGAAATTTACTTCAAGGTGATATATTTAGTTTAACATTTTTTTTTCAACTAAGTATTATTTTCACGTTGGTCTAAAAAACATTTTCTAGTGTAGATAGATTTATATAGACGGAGAGTAATTCAATAGATAGATACAGAGAAACAATTTTTTTCAACTAAGTATTCTTTTCGTGTTGGTCCAAAAAAACATTTTCCAGTGTAGATAGATTCATATAGATAGAGTGTAATTCAATCGATGGATACAGAGAAACGGGTATGAAATGACTGGGATGGATGGATGGATGGATAGATTTCGGAAAATGGGTTTCGTATGAACAGAATTGAATGCACGATCAGAGTTCAGAATCCAACACTTCTCTGCCTCTCACTAAGCTTAGACAATTGGAATATAAAAACCGTACAACTTTAATTCATATTTGGAACGTATGTTCAGTGATAAGGAAGCCATAATATGAAGCTGAAACATGGAACTTAAACAAGAAACTAACGCTTAAACCGAGAACCATGCAACTTGCACGAGATAGAATCATGCTCAATACAATATGGAGAGATCGACAGACAGCACAGTATATCAAAGGAAAAACAGGAGTCCGAGATATAACAAAATCCATTAGGAAATTCTAATGGCAATGGGCTGGTCATGTTGCAAAGAAAAGTAGACAAATGAAGGACATCAAAACGTACAACATGGATTCCTTTAGATCACATGCTAAACCAGGGCCAACAAAAATATAAGATTGCCTGACGTACTAGATAACTTCAGAACATACTGGCTCCGTGACGCCCACGATAGAGGAATTTGGCAAATCTTGGGATTTGTTTATGTTTAACAATGGATGCTAAAAGTTTGCAGCTGGTGATGATTATGAAAGCCAAAGATTTTTTTTTCAGAAATGGTATGTTACCATTTCAGGATCGTTAGAAATTCTTTTGTTTTCAAATATACACCATTTTCGTTGTTTATATAATCCTCTGGTTTAACTTAACATAATTCCACATTTTGTACATAACAACTTAATAGGAGTGCATCTTATGGTAGTTATTTTCTTGTTAGCATCTGAGATCTTCGATTTTCTCTCCTTATTATTTGCAAATGTCTGAAACATTACCACAGTGGAAGAATAGTTCAAATCATTATTTTTGGCCAAAAACTCAAATACAAAAAAGCTTAAAGTAGAAAGGAAGGAAAACTAAGCTTGTTAGTGATTCAATAGAAAATATCACGTGAAAAACGTTGGTGTGAGTGGGGTGATCAGTTAAAGAAATTGCAAAGAATGAGAGAATTATTTCTGTTGCATTTTGTCGGATGTTCACAAAAAAAAAATCCGATTAAAAGAACAGAAACGAACAAACAAGAAAAAAAAGCCAAAAATAAGCATGAATACTGATGGGGCATAAGGTACAAATTAAGCATGAACTTATATTATAAATAGACCCCCAGCACTAGAAGAAAAACGTGTGTTAGGTGGTTAAAAATCAACCTAAACATTTCTAATGATATTTTAGGACGTGAATGTTTATATTCTGAAGCCGGTACCCCACTCGGTGGAACCTGTTCACATAAATACGTAGCATTTCAGCCAGTCAGAACAACAAAAAAAAAAAGCCTGAAGGAAAATCTCTGTTGATAATTTTGGTGACAGTCTTGGTTGACAGTTTCTTTAAAAAGTAGGAAGAAAATGATAAAATTCTTACGGTTCAATATTTTTGCTGTACTTTGCAAATTGATAAACATATATACATAAGCATAAGTCGTGCACATTTACACATCTACACACACATATCTATACGAATGAAAATATACATATGTACGTATATACAGAAGAATATGTACATATACACAAAAATACACACACACACACATATATATATATATATATATATATATATATATATATATATATATACACAAGAAAGTGTACACGTATATGCACACAAAATCACCTTTGCAGACTTATAGATAAATAGATTTTCACATACATTTATTATATCTGCTTACACATATATACATTGTTTTATCAATTTTTATGAATTTGTTCCGTTTTTGCACCATCTAACAATAATTTGTATCAAATATGTGTGAAACTATTTTTTTTTCATTATGAAAGACATGAATTATAGATATTATAAGCTTCAAAATAAAAAAAGCGGTGATATACATACATACTTATATATGTATATATATCCACACACACTCATACACACACACACACACACACATATATATACACACATCATCACACAGTATATGTTAAGGTCTACATGTATACGTCTATTCAGGCATACCTATCTATATACACAGCTATCTATATATATAACAATGCACACACATACATTCAAATACATATATATATATATATATATATATATATATATATATATATATATATATATACATATATGTATATATTTGTGTGTACGTGTGTATATTGTTGCCTATACACATATGAACACACACAAATACATATATGTATATATAGCCGTATATTCAAATAGTTATGGATCTATGAATGTATATACGTAGAGTATTACATATGTTATAAATCAGTATATATATATATATATATATGTGTGTGTGTGTGTGTGTGCGGGTGGATGTGTGTGAATTATCTATATATATATGTATATTTGCAAATAAAAACGCAGACTAAGTTCAAATTTACTAAAGGTCATTTTTCCAGTGCCATTGTCCTCGTTTTGATTTTTACTACCGAAAAATTTTTATTAGCTTTTAACTTACTCAAAAAAAAAAAAAAGAGAAAAAAGACAGTAATAAATTATTTTTCTTGACAAAAAAAATCTACCAAGATGATTTGCGGGTGGGAATGGTAGACCAATTAGTAAGAATGACTGGATAAGTGTGCATAAATGTGCATCCAAAAGTTTGCTATATATAACGTTTCACCGTAGCTCTGGAAATGGACGAAGTAATCTATCAACCGACCAACCAATCAAGCAACCAATCAAGCAACCAATCAAGCAACCTACCAACCAATCAGACAATCAAGCAATCAATCAACCAACCAACCAACCAACCAACCAACCAATCAAGCAACCAACCAACCAAGCGACTGATCAATCAAGCAACCAATCAAGCAACATACCTACCAATCAATCAAGCAACTTACCAACGAACCTACGAATCGACCAACCAATGAAGCAAGCAACCAACCAATCAAGCAACCAATCAAGCAACCCACCAATCAATCAATCAAGCAACTTACCAACGAACCAACCAACCAATCAATCAAGCAATCAATCAAGCAACCTACCAACCGACCAACCAACCAATTGGATAAACAGATTTTTCCTTTGTGTGTCTGTGTTCATCAATATATTTGTGTATGTACATGTGTGCTTGTGTATGTCTCAGGGAACCCCAGGTCACATTTTTTTGAGCTACAACTTCCAACATTTGCATGAGTACACCACTAAGTACTATCCAAGAAAATGCTTTTTAAAATTTTTTTATCTCTATGGTCATTTTGGGACCAAAATACCAAAATCTTGTGCTGGCATTTTCTTTCATATTATCTTAGATATTTTTCTTAGATAAATAGTTCTTTTACTCACGCGGGCTATGATGATTTATATTTGCTATATATTTGAACACGAGCGAGAAACAATGAGATGGGAAATTGGGAGGGAGATCGAGTGATAGAGTTAAACAGGAAGTAAGATAAAGAGGAAAAGAGAAAAAAGAGGGAGGTGAAGTGAAGGGAATATTGGTTCAAGATCAAATTGAAATTCAAACAAACAATTATTGAACAACTGTAGCCACCAAAGATGGCAAAAGGTCTTATCCTTTTTTGATACATGCATGAGTTTGTGTGTTTGTTTATGTGCTCCAGCTCCTGGCCATACCGTCTTGTCTGTTAACTTGAACATCGCCATACCCTGGTAGACCTCTTCTAAAAATATTTTCCGATTTTTGGAAAGGAAACTTTTCTGACCATTTGAGGCTTTATTTTGATTGGTTTTAAAAAATCAAATTCATCCATATTAGATGGTTCTAGATATGTTTTTGAAGAAAAAAAATAGAACAAAATAAACAAAACAATTTTAGATACTTTCCTGTGGAAAACGACAGTGATGTCATTATCATAGCTATATTTATATTATTCCGACTATATTTATTCTTTGATAAACTCTTTTTTATACGACCTCGAATATTAACATTACAGTTGTTCAATTATTGACTGTGATGGGGAGTTATTCATAGTTTTACACGAAAGTTTTCAAAGTTGTTTACTCTAATAGTAATGATATCTTGACTCTCTTTATTACATGGGAACTTGTCTACCACAATCAATTTTTGACTTGCATTTCTTGTAATTATTGACCAGTATCAGTTTGAATCTTAGATTGGATTCCGAGCCCTGATAGCTCAACTGGTAGAACAGTTCATGGAATAAGCAAATATATATATATATATATATATATATATATATATATATATATATATATATATATATATATATATATATATATATATATATATATATATATATAACTTTACATAGTAGAAGTGCTATAAATTCATTATCATTATCATTAGCCTTTTCGCATCTGATTTTGGACATAGACCTTATCCAAAATTTGCCTTCGGCGTTGTTGAGGAAATATATATATATATATATATATATATATATATATATATATATATATATATATATATATATATGTGTCTGTGTGTCTGTGTGTCTGTGTTTGTGTTTGTGTGTAAGTCAGGTCAAGTGACAGTCTATTTCAATTGACAAACCAGACCTGTTCATTATCAAACTCCTACTCTTGAGTATTTACTTGATTTTTGTATGTAACAACGATAAGATATGACGATGACAAGATCAAAAACCACTGACGTCAGCCAAGAATAACAGTGACACCGTGACGTACAACAAATTAATTCCCTATTCTGAAACCCAACCCAAGCCGACTTTATTGCTAAAGTTGGCAAATACTATTCAGAAGAACTACTAATAAAGGGGTTAAAATGGGAAAAGTAGTTTTGGTATAATACTGTATGAAGAAATTTTATTTTGTTTACTTTTTTAGATTCCAATGAAGCAAGAGAGTTTGACCCTAGTGCAGCCAAGCTTGTTATCTATCTAATGTCATCTGGTTATTGTTTTAAATCATAAAATTATATGACTGGAAACGTTGAGACACTTGGAAAAATATCTACAATTTCATATATATTTATAACAGCCTTCACTAGCATTTTCTTACATCGTCTCTAGGTAAGTCTCCCTTTAAGTGTGTGTATTTCTCTTTCTGTGTGTGTATGTGTGTGTTTCCCTTCCTCTGTATATGTCTCCCTTCCTCTATATGTGTCTCCCTTTTGCTCTGTGTGTCCCTTTCTGTATATGTGTATGTCTCTCTCTCCCCCCTCTCTGTCTCTTTTTCTGTGCGTATGTCTCCGTTTCTGTGTATATGATTGTTTCCCTCTCTTTGCGTCTGTCTCCTTTCCTCTGTGTGTGTGTCTCCCTTTTGCTGTATGTGTGTCTCCCTCTTTGTGTGTGTCTCCCTCTCTTTGTGTGTCTCCCTTTCTCTCTGTTTCCTTTTTTCACTGTGTATGCGTTAGTTTGTCTCCCTTCCTATGTGTGTGTGTATCTCTCCCTTTCTGCGTATATGTCTCTCTTTCTCTGTGTTTCTCACTTACTCAAGATGTGTGTTTGTGTGTGTATGTGTGTGTGTGTGTGTGTGTGTGCGTTTCCCTTTTTCGGTGCATGTCTCCCTTTCTCTATGTATATCTCCCTTTCTTCCTCACTGTGTCTTCCTATCTGCTTTTTGCTATCGAATATATATTGTTATATAATTCGGGCTGCCTATCTGCTGAAGTCAGTTAATGGCGCAGATGGGAAACTAAAGATGATCCCCAAGGCTTAGGCCCACACTGTTTATTCATTGCTGTAGACAGACAGTCTAACTAAGTTGTGATAAAAAGCAACTTAAAATTCAAGACGAAAGAAAATATTACGTTGGTTGGGAGAATTATGGCCGAATTGAGATGATGTGTAACTCTTTAATTTTCAACGTTTCAATTTCCAAGTCTGGGGCCTCAAACATGCAAACTATAAATTGTAAAAAGGAAGAAACAGGTCTGGTTAGTCACTCAATAGAAACTGTCACGCAACCAATGACTTTTGTCATGCTGAGGGTGATCAATAAGAAAATCAAAAAAGGGGGAAATCAATGAATAGGTTACTTCACTCACTTTTTGGACTGTGATCACTGAAAAAATTCTAATTTAATAAAAGAAGCAGACACAAATTAGAGGATCAATTTAGCATGAATTTACATTGCAAATTGAAACCCCTGACTATATGTCCACCTAGGGGGATTTGAAAAAAAAATTAACCAACAGAAAATGCATTTTTGTAGACATAATGTTTGAATTTTCAGCCCTTTAGCTGTATCAGTGCGGCTAGTACGAGCGATACTCACATGCATAGCCAGCCAGACTGGCCTAAAAACTGAAAAAAAATATGTTGACAGTTTTGGTTGACAGGTTCTTGAATAAAGTAAATTGTGGTGTGATAGAATCAGTTGATATTTCCCGAACAACGTAATACCACTCAAAGTATTGAATATGCCTTTAATAAAACATAATACAAGACAATAACAGTAGCCTTAATCAATTATCATCATTAGGTTGTTTATTTACGATGTATACTTTTAGTAACATAAGGCGTAGCATGATATGAACAAACAACAAAAAGACAAATATTTGATCAAATTAAGAATCATTTGTAGCAATATTCCTTCCAAAAAGATCCTTCAACGATGATATTCCAATTTTATGAAGGTCCTCAGGTTTCATCATCATCAGCAGCATAAGTAGCAACAACAACAACTTCATAACGTCAATTGTTTGACACAGACCTTCCCCAAAATTAAAAAGACCTCTCAAATATGCAATTCACTAAGCCTGTACTTTCTGTTCGTCATATCATCTTATATTTTGTCGGGTCTGGTTTCGCATGTGATCTCTAGGAATCCCCAACAGCAGTACCTATTTTCCTAATATTTCAAGCTCTATTGCTTTTAAGCCACCTGATATGGTCGCCTATGTTGCTCTAAAATCTGTGGGAAGTGTCCAAACCGTTGTTTGTGGCTCGTTGTCCACTGATGTCAATAATTATCAATGATAAGGAACTTTTTGCTCACCGTAAGGGGCAGAGTTTCAGTAACGATCTTCACTGTGTGATCTTCCAGGCAACTAAGCTCCCAAGATCTTAATCCCATTGAGAAGTTATAAGATGTGTTAGACCAACAAGTTCACTCTGCAGAATATTCGCCATATAACCGAGGTCATTTAGAGTTCATGCCTGAACGGATAAGAACTGTCTTTTGAGCACTTAGAGGACCAACTCTTTATTAAATAGATGGTCATAATGTTTCTATTCATGTGTATGTACTGAGTTAAGTGTAGGCTCTAAGTTTAAATAAGGACGTCTCTAGTCCTTGCGGTGTGCATATTATTCTGTAGGCCATGCCAACTCATGTTTCTTTCATGAATGTAACATTGTAAATTTGTTTATGCGACACTCAACAGGTGTCCCTGAGAGCGCCTCATTGATCACATGAATATAGATATCTTACCTGAAGCAGGTGGATTTCGATTTCTAGACGTTCCTAATCAAAACTCAAACTTATGCACCATCCTTGCAGGTTAGATGCCTAAGCTGAAACATTTGGTAACATCTGTCTGTTATTGAGACTCTTAGTTGTTTTTATTCTTTCTTTCTTTAACAAAACAAATATCACCGAGCGTGTAAAATTGACTAACACGAGAGAAGAAGATTTAATGTTTTTTTTCGGCCAATAAGACTGGTACATTTTATCATATAAACACCATAGTCCTGGAACGTGTACTTATGTCTATATGTCACGTGGAAATAAGGGACAGCTCCTCTATGAAGAATTAAAGAGAGGAAAGTTATGGGGTTGACCTCTGATCCTTTGTGTCTCTGTGTACGCACGTCCTATTAGGGTTCTTCAAAGTGCAGTTCCCGATATATTACTTGATCGCAGGGCTCCGTTGGCCGGATCACCGGTTGACAATAAATACATGAATTAGTCTCTTAATGAAAACTGTCACGTGATCAACAGGGCATCAGAAGTTTAACGAGTGCAGATAGGAGAAAAGAAGATAAGGATTTAAACTGATAGGGAGGGAGAATGATGTATGACGAGTACGTTCCACACACCTGCGCATTTGAATAGAAAACATTAGTTATTAAGCTCTTTAAAACTTTACGCTGATTGTTACCATATTGTTACTTGAGCAGAGAGGGACGAAGAAGGACGATGGGCAAAGCATGATTCAAACGTGTACCGTACGACGAGAACGTTCCACACACCTACACATTTGAAACAAAAAGATCAGTAATTAAGTTTTTTCAAATTGACGGCTGATCGTTACCATATAAGACAAATTCAAATTGATTTTTTGGATTTAAATTATCAATGTTATTTGAGAAAACAAACAAACAAAAAGTAGTACTGATTGACTTCAAAGGATCATAAATATCAAAAAAATATTTCCGAGATAATTCCACCTTAATGAATAAATAAGTACATTTGTGCTAAAATATGCAAATGAAAGCACATTTTCCTGTTCTCCCAGTAACCCATTGAGCTCATTCTACGCTGGGCGTTCCATACCAGGAGGTAGGTCATAAAAAACTTAATTAATTCCTGGTCTCAACCAGACTTGAAACTTGCAAGGATAACTAAGTTTGCAAAAGAAACCGGGACTTCTTCCCCAACCTTTCAAGAGACAAGATGTTTTTTTTCTTATTATGCTTGCACATTAGAAATATGTTTAAATGGACAATACCCGACCGAATGTGATGATTTAAAAGACAATTCATTAGCAACGAATTGCTCAACATCGATCTTGCCCGGTATCAAACGAACAGCTCTTGATCGTGCGAATAAACGGAGAAATGAGTGTCGTGCAGCGATTGAACCTACGCCTACATTCGAAGCAGCTTTATACGCAGACCCTGCCCTTATTGACTGGACTAACAAATACTTTCAGAGATATTACTGTACATGATCGGGGGGTGGTCTGTGTATTGTATGTATTCAGTGGTATACTTGATTATATTTCGTAGTGTTCCGTGTCTCATTCACATTCTGTGATTGACCCAAAGAAGACAAGCCCTGAAATGGATGGGTCCGATTTTGTTTTGTCATTACATAAATAAAATCTGATTATGCATTGGTTGTTCAGCATCTGTTCATGCAACCAATCAATTATTCTTCTAGTACTTCGTCAATTCTCATTTGCATTCAGAATCAGTGTTGTCTCCTGGAGCTCAAAAGAACTATTCATGAGTTTGCCGAGAATAACATCCACCGCCTTTGTTCTCTTTTGGGGGTCCTGGATCAGCGCCAACAAATTCTTATATCATCGAAGTGTTCAGATGTACTTCCGGCTAAGGGAACGTATTGTAATGATTTAAATATCAAAGTTTTGAATTTTATTTTCAATCACAAGAAAATAGCATAAGGTTAGTCATAGGGAAAAATAAAAACTTGCGCATACTTAGAGCCCTTTTCAGATTATTTTTTCCGCCAAAATGACCCTCAATGATTGGTTTCCATTAGAAAAACTTCCTAAAATCACATACAAATAGATTCAACTGAAATCAGTTGATTTGATGATTAATTAAATCGAATAAAAATGTTACAGTGTTCAGTTGAAAAAAAGAACTTCCAAAAATGGTGGAGCCGTCATAGAATCATAACATTCGGCAGAAAGTTGATTTAATGATGACTTAACCGATGGAGCTGAAACGTGGAACCTAACTAAGAGACAGACCTGCAAACAGAGAAGCATGCAACGTTTGCATGAGAGAATCATGCCCAACCTTACATGGAGATATCAGAAGACAGCACATTATATCAGAAAGAAAACAGTGGTCGGAGACATCATAGAAACTATAAAAAAACTCAAATAGCAATGGGCAGGCCATGTTGCAAGAATGGCAGACAACTGATGGACATCATGACCCACAACATGGATCCCCAAATACCACATGTGCAACTGAAGCCAACTGAGTATTAGATGGAGAGACTAGCCAGATACATTCAGAAAGTGTTGACACCGCGACGCCCACGATGCAGAAGTTTGGCGAATCCTGACGAAGGTCTATGTCCAACGAAAGGTGTTGAAAGACTGATATTGATAAGTGAATTGAAATGAAATAATTTACTATTCACTCAAAATACATTAGATTAGTCTTAATAAGACGAACGGTTTCAGAAATAGCCACACAATTTTGTAAGAACAGATTCATTTTATCTGATCGTTGTTCACTTCATTTATCATGACCAAAGCGATATCTATTTGGGCCAAGCAGAAATGTCAGTGAATTGATATTTCCATATAAAATCTGACTTGCAATTACTGTCATTAATAGAACAACCGTTGCATCAAAATTTGAAGTCATGTAAAACAATTCTTTCAAAGAATGAATATTTCATAGATACTATATATGGTGTTAGCCACTGTAGAACATCAGTGAAAAAAATATATAGTTCCTGGAAAAACCCCAGATGTTATTGATGAAGCCGTTAAAATAAGGCCCCCAAAAGATCAAAATAATATTTTTCAAGAGATACATTTTTTTTCTAGGGATAAGGGGTTCGTGGGGTTTTGAAGCCAATGAACAAGTCTGTAGATAAAACATTACGACCAGGAGCACAGAGACACAGAGACACACAAACAAACACACACATATAAGGAAAGGATGAAACCCTCTCACCTACAGTGGCTACGGCTTTTCAGTATAATTACTAAAAAAATATTTTTTCGTTCTAAAAATAATCTTTCAAATAATTACAGCTAGGAATGAGGGATTGGCGGTGTTCTGATGCCAATTATCAAGTCTGTTGATAAAACACTATGACTAGAAACGCAGGAACACATAGACACATAAACAAACACACATTTATTAGAAAAGAATGGGATTCTCCCACCTTCAGTGGCCACGGCTTTTCATTAGAATTACTAAAAAAATATTTCTTAGTTGTAAACACAATCTTTCAAATAATTACAGCTCATGACTCAAGTTAAAAATATAGTTATGTTTTGGTCGACTGAGTAACTACCCTCGTACTGGGTATTGTCCAAAACAATTGGCTATTGCCCGAAACAATACTTTTTTTTCTATGAATGTAATTTCATAGAAAACTAATAACCTTGTTCGCCTAATCGGATCAGCTGGTCATAAGGTCTGAAATCGTAATAAAAACTGAGATCGACTGTTCAGTGAATAGATGTTTCTTCACCACTTACATCTATTTCCTGTCAACACGGATCAAAGTTCAAGTTGGTATAGATTCAGCTTTTTCGTACAACCCATCAATTATTTACAAATTTTAGTCTGGAGTCGAATTCCTACTTAGGACAACGGGTCTCTAGAAAGGAAAACCAAGCGAAGAATCAGTCTAGATTGGCAAGCTTTCGGTAGAGCAAGTTTGATATTCAATTCCCCAAAATGCGTATGAAACTAATGCATCTCCACGATAGATACCTTTGGAGCTGGAATATGGAACTTAAGTAAAAGATTGACTCTTAAACTAAGAACCGTGCAATGGACTCAGGAGAGAATCGCGCTCAACATCACACAATGGGATCACAAGAAGAATAACAAGAACAATCCTCACCAAATTTTATCGATCGATATTCCCTCACCAAGATCTGAAATCACGGCCAATCGATTGGTAGTCATGTCCCTTACCAACTGAGCTGAATGGATATATCTTGCATATCTACGAAAATTTTGTATTACCGGATACGAAAGAGCTTCTTTCAATCATCATCATCATCATCATCATCATTCATCTTTTATCGTCCGTCATTGGACACAGATCATCTCCAGGATTCGCTCTATCATGAACGACGCGGAGCAAATATTTTCTGAACATTTTCAGTAACACATGTGATTCCTGGGGATAAATGTAGCAAGTCGTGATGTCCATCGATTGTCTGCCAATCTTGTGCCTGTTTTTCCCTTGATAAATTGTGCTGCCTTGTGATCCCTCCATGTAAATATATTAAAACTACAAGGATATTGAACGACTGTAGCGTCCAAAGATTGTTAACTGTTCATCTCTTCCCAAATATGCATGTCTTTGTGTGTTTCTTCGTGTGTTAATGCACTTTTGTGGTCCAGTGCTCCTGGTTATCCCGTTTTGTCCTCAAACTTGTAAATTGCCATTAATACTCCAGTAGATCCTTCCTGAAAATATTTTTCCTTTTGATTACGAGGAAATAATGGCGGGGGGGGGGCTTATTTTGACGATTTATTGAAATATCTAGACTCTCCAGGATCTACATGTGTTCTTTACCATATTTTGGATATATTCCAGCGGGAAAACCTGTGAAGTCATAAATAGGATCTATTCAAACCATATTTATACTTTGATAGATTGCTATTTGATGACTTAAAATTTCGATGCAACGATTGTTCAATTATTAACTGTAATGGCGAGTTTAATAAATAATTATAACTAATTATACAAAGCAAAACTCACAGTAATCATCTTCAGTCGGAATGAAAGTTCGAGTCTGACTGTGCAGCAGCCAGGCTAGTTTTTTTGTTCCTGAGCAATCTTCATTTGCATTCAAAATCATCTGTGCCTCTCGGAGCTTCAGAGGACAACTATTCATGCTTTTGCCAGGAATAACTTCCATTCCTTTTATCCACATTTTGCTTTTGAGGGTCTTGGATAAGTGCCAATAACTTTAGTTACATCACACAGGCGTTTTGCAACCAGTGCACAGAGAAAATTAACGTGCACACAAAAGATACCGAATTTTGTAGAGAGTTAACTGGATTTTAAAATGAAAATATTCAAACGTTATGTTGACTTTAAAAGTGCATACAAAAAAATTAATCAACGTAAGATTTTTGCACCATGTATCTAGAAATCAAATGGAGCATTGATTATTAGTAGGTGAAGTTTTGACTGAAGCAAAATAGTAAAATAATATCTTCATGATTGTTTTTTGAACACTACGTTTCTGACTCTCTTTTCTAATCTTTGTTATTCCAGTTTTAAAGCCTCCAAAACTCTCAGAGAAACAATTCACCCATCATTTATGATTATTTAATAACCCAGGGATGAGGTACGACCCAACCCTCTACGTGTCCAACACTCACAGCAACAGGGTCAAGTAAAGAATCCAGACCGTAAACTTGATTCAAGTCAAATGTGCAACTTTTCAGTTGTCACTGTTATCAGATTTTAACGTAATTTAATGAAATCAAGGATGAAATGAAAAATTCAGAGTCTTCCAACTACATAAAAATATTGTGAAAAATAAATGAATTTCATCGTTGTTTTAATCAGATTGAATTTGATTTGGATCACAGTGTTATCTGTAAATTTGTTCTCCTGATTTGAATCGATTTGGAGTCTTGATTCTACATTTGATCCCTACCATAGACCTAGAAAATTAATATGACTGCATTATCAACAGTCTTTTAGTGATCTCTTTAACGTAGGTATCGTGGAGTCAATACTTTTTGAACTTATCTTGTTCGTCACAACATCCTTTTTTTGCTACTTGAGTTTTCTAATGGTTTCTCAATATCTATGACTCTTGTTCCTCTCTAATATACTGTACTGTCCTGTGATTCTTCATGTGATGATGGGCATTATTCTTTCATGTGCACATCAGTTAGAGAGTCAATCTTTTGGTTAGGTTTTATATTTCAGCTCCATAGGTGGCTATTGTAAAGTTAAATTGGTTGTAAACCCTCTTTTTAGGCTTAATGGGAGATTCTTGTTTATGAGGGTTGAACAGGCCCGACTAAAAGCTTTCTAATCTAGAGTGATTCTTTATTCGATTTCTTCTCCGTTTGAGAATTTGTTCTAGGTTGATGTAGTGGTTGATTTTCTCCATCTCTGCGTTCCTGATGTTGATTGTTGTGTCTCTTCCCTCAACATATTTGTTGTACATGGCATTTGTTTTACTGAAGTTCAGGTGAAGACTAACTTTCTTGCTTTCTTGGCTCAGCTAGTCTAGCATTGTTTCGAGATCATGAAGGTTCTCAGCAAAAAGGGAGGTAATGTTAGCAAATCTGAGGTAACGGGTACTCGCCGTCTGTTCTTAGTCCTTTGTTTTCCCAACTTCAAATTCAACTTCAAGTCAACTTCGTACACTGGCCAGTTATCAAGTTATTGCAGTGCATGACAAAAGGCAAAAAGACTGGCACAAATGGAAAAATGCCTCTAATCGCCATGAGATGAATATAATTAACACTTTTCTAAAACTTAAATTTATTTAACATTTCCTTTGCTTAAAACTATCCTTTTCATCTTGACACAAGGGACCTCATGATTTGCACATAACTTTCTCTTATTGACTTAGGAAAACAGCTTATGTCACGTTTTTTGTTCTAAAACCAAAAGAGGAAAATAAAACTATTCATAAAGCTATAAATAAAGCAGTAATAGAGGAAGAGACAAATTATGTTTTACCGGCTTCTTGTCTTCTCTTAAATTATAGAGTAGCTCTTGCATCCCTACCCCCGCAAAAAAGATTGAGAATAAGGACTTGGACAGACCTACCCTCTCAGACGTGTTGGCAACATGACTCATACAGTATTGCAATTATACATAATAGGAATTACATTAACTTGTGTTGTAGCTTCCAGTTCCCAACTGTTTTAAGTATATCTTAGGCAATTTATATAAGTTGTTTCAGACAAATCCTGAAAAAATGGACGAATTAACGTCTGGCTCCACGTGGCGCGATGAAGCCTATCTATTTACTTAAGGTAATCAAGTCTGAAAAATCAAATATTTTCTTTAAAAATTCTTCAACACACATCAGCTACACACACACACACACACAGAGACACACACACATGCACACACACACATACATACAGATTCTGAATATATGTATATATATATATGTGTGTGTATTTGTGTGTGTGTGTGCAAACCAATAAATCTGTGGACTAGTGATGAACGAAAAATATTTTACACAAATATTTTCCCAATTCTTGACAATGAACTTGATTTAGTGATGGATATTGATCACATAAATCGAATATTATTCATAAAAAATTTCAGATCTAAATTCGGCTACTACGTACGAGGCAGGTTATGGATAAATTATAATGCTTTGCAACAGGTTTAAAATCTCATTGGGGTTGCCAAGAGTAGAGAACTCTAAATACTATCGATAAAAGTTTATATCATATACCAATTTTCTACCTATTTTAAATTCTTGTTTTCCTCAGACTCGTTCAATACCCGTCCGTCTATCTGCGTCTTTTTACTCCACTCTCTCTCTCTCTCTCTCTAAATATATATATGTGTGTGTGTGTGTGGGGATGTATAATGTCTTTAGCAAGAGGTAAGAATACGAATAAGAAACATATTTTACTGTTTTTGATGATATTTAATATCTATGCTAAATATTTATCGAAGCAGACAGAGCTATTGATGATAATTGAACTAAGCACCAGTTGCTGAAGAATGAATAAGTTATGATTGGTCGGCATACAGTGGATATATCTATATGTATGTGTGTATATATATATATATATATATATATTATATAGTTGTGTGTGTGTGCGTGTGTATATATATATATATATATATATATATATATATATATATATATATATATATATATATATATATATATATATATATATACATATATAAATAAAATCATCAGCATTTTTGCATCCGCCGTTAGACATGGACATTTCCAAAATTTCGTCAGAGATCTCTATCATGGAACAGTACTTTTTGAATTTTCTCTCTAAATATTCTGCCTCCACAGTTTTGCATACGATCTTTTGGGGTGTAGGTCCTGTTATGATGTCCATCAGTTATCTGCTATTCTTGCTTCGTGACCAGCCCATTGCCATTTGAGTTTTTCTAATGGAATCTATGAAATGTCTGACTTCCTCCTTTTTATAGTAGACAGATTGAACGAAAAAAGCAAAAAAAATTGCTCTTCACATGAACTCCAACTAAAGAAATGTTGCGTGCCACAACCATGTTGAGAACAAATACACAACCATCGAAATCAGAAACACAGAACTGAAGGAAGTAAGCCATTGCATCTACGTAGGATAATGGATCTCTATGAAATCATCAAAAGAAAAAGAAATCGAACGAAAAATCGCTTCACATGGCAATATTTAAAGCTAGCTCAACCTTCAAGAACAAGAGAATTTCATTAGCCAAAATATGACCAATGTATTTTTTCTGAAAGTCATCTATAGAGCTAAAATATGGAACCTAAGCAAAAACTGAAAACCATGCAACATGCATAATATCACGAACGTAAACACAAGTCAGTGCAGTATATATATATATATATATATATATATATATATATATATATATATATATATATATATATATATATATATATATATATATGCATACATATGTATTCAAAAAAGCTTCACAGCTCTAAATGCTAAGCATCAAAAAACTTTTTCAAGATTTGTTTGTGTCACTTCAGTCACCTGCTTCCTATTATCTGTCAATACAATTTATGTAATTTTCTCGAGTGATTTTTCCCTGTTTTACGTATACTTTGTTATTATGGTATAATGAGTAATTTTTCTCTTGTTGGGATCATCAGTTGTTCACCATATGACAGTTTTGGAGATCTTAAATACAAAACAGTTATATCAACATTGCACCCCAGCGTTTACGATCAAATATCACTGCAATTTCAGCAATTTTTGTTAATATATATATATATATATATATATATATATATATATATATATATATATATATAAATTTCATGCATATAGTTTGTTATTTTAAGTAGGGTTTTATCATGTGTATTATTTCTATATATATACATATATATATGTGTGTGTGTGTGTGTGTGTATACAATCCGATAATATGACATATAAGCATATAATCAGGGTTATATGTTCGCAAGCTAGAATGTTCTCTTATTTCGAGCCTCAACACCCCAGTTCCATAATATATTTACAAATGGGTTCGTGGATAGCAGACAACGCAGAAATTTCCGTCGTAATTTGCCCAAAATAAATACTTATTAGAAATCCTCGATCAAATCATAATCATTGTCATTGGTTTCTTCAGTTTTAGCCAGCAAGTCAGTCAAACTATGTTCGTGTAGCAGGTACATTCACGCTTTCAAGAAAATCAGAGTATTGGAGGGATCACTGTTCAATAAAAAGCGAGAGAATTAATTTGTTAATTGATCATCCCGAACACGGTATGCCACCAAATGCCGCTGGTTAAATGATGTTTTTTATTGAGTGACAGGCCGAACTTGTTGCGTATTAATACCCCATGTATTCACCAACTCAAACGTATTTGCTGGTTGTAATCGGAAATACAGTGACATGAAGTCCTTTCAAACAACCTGGCTCTTTGGGAGTATCCTCACGGACCCCAGCGATGCTTCGGTGTGGACTGTCGAAACCTCTTTTCGGAACCCTAATCGATACAACATCACCTCTCTTGTACAGTTATTATTTCACTGGTGAAGAAAACTGAACTTTTCTTCCAATCAGGATTGTACTGAAACTTATTAAATAATTCCATTAATTAAATGATTAATTCCATATTCTGAGTCCATTCAACTCTGGTACGGTTCATCTTTTTTGCCACAAATGTGTTCTGAGTTCTGATCTACTGTATTGGCTGTATAGACAAAATTCAAATAAAAAGATTTGTATCAGTTAGAACTCTCCAATGCAAAGAAATCAAAATTACCATTAAAGATAAAAACAAAGAAGATACAACATAAAAGAGCCAAGTAAAACAGTGAGCTCTGACCTTTATGGTTCTGTATAAGTGTCCTATGCTGAAATACATCTTTAATATCATCATTAAAACGAGACATGATACAAGAAAAGTGAGTACGTTTTCGAAATCAGCATCTTGAAGGTCATAACGTAAACTACGACACATGTTGGACGAAAATGTGTTGTTGACTAATGTTACCGGCTAACCCTAAAAATCCTGTTCAAAACTTTCGTAATTTCCTGTCAAAGTCCTTGTAATTTCCTCATATTTTCCTCTCCCTTTCATATAAACACTGTTGTCTACTTGTGCAATCACAACTACAATATGACAGCTGTTATCCTTGTTTGAAATTATCAAATCCGATCTTCATGAATGGAGAAGAGGGATGTTCTGGATAAAGTCTGAGAGTGATATTTTTTGTTCCTAACGACTGTCTCCAATTTTCGACGATTCCATTTGTTTACATGGTAGAATCAATTATATCTATTTCACTATGGAAGTGATTTAGCATGAAATTACGTAATGAATTGACCGCCCACTGGACACCTATACTTAGGATGAAATTTGAAAGGACAAAAATGTTTTCCCCAAGACATAATAAGGACTGATTGTTTATATTTTCAGCCCCCTAGTTCCAATAGAGTGGCCTGCACGCACGACACAACATGCATAGCCGGCATGTTGGAGTCTGGGAGATACTACCGAAGGTGCCGGACATTTGAGAATAATTGATATAACTCAGAAAAGCTCATTAGATCCAAAAAAAAAAAAGGCATACAACAAATGCATACTTCCGATAATCCCCGATGGAACCTAACCAAGAGACTGACCAGCTGATTCAGGACCATGCAATTAACACATGGAAGAATTATACTCGACACCACTTTGAAAGATCACAAGACAGCACAATATATCATGGAAAAATAGGAGT
>OY735239.1:34478034-34535534 GCA_963457665.1 Thysanoteuthis rhombus
CTATATTTGGAGGAGGACCCAGATCTTTTGGAAAAAGTCCGGGGACTAACAGCCAACTTTAAACCCGAATAAGTTTTAAAGATATATTGAAGGGAGAAAGGTTGACTTGCTTAGAAAAATCGAGAAAACAAGGAGGCTTGATATAAATGTTTCAGATTATGCGCAGGATATAACGAACAGATCTTGATCTATTCTCTTTTACCCAGAGAGAGAGAGAGTACAACAGTCTGAGAGGCCATGCGTATACGCTGTTGAATAAGAGTTGATTGATTATCAGAAAATTATTTTTCAGTTGTAGGATTATAGAATAGATTACCGGAGTATTTTGCGGTCTGAACAAATGTAAATGAGTTTAAAAAGAATTATATTGTTTACAACATCACCTCGGACGTGAATGTCTACGAATGAGATATTGAAGAAATGTGATTATCTGACGTGTTTTTATATACAAATTGTATACTTTTCTCCACACTTCAATATCTGTTTCAAATGTTTCAAATGTATACATAACAAATGAACATTTTGCCTATGTAATATAAAACTGACCAACCCTGCTGATACTAACACTTTGAAAGTGTGATGAAATTTTAAACTTTGCTGCTTTAAAGAGTTATATAGATATAAATAGAAGAATATAAAGTTATATATATATATATATATATATATATATATATATATATATATATATATATATATATATATATGTATATTTGTTCAGAAACTCTCTTGCAGAAGATGTACTCGACTTGTAACCATCCGTACGTACGACCTAAGTACGTCGATATAAAAAATCATGTAAATATGAAAGCGACGCTTCTATATATAACGAAATATAAGTTAATACAAAAGTTTGCGTAGTCGTATATGTGTAAGAAATGTATAAGTGCAAGAGTGTACAAAAATTATACTTGTAAAATGGAAACTTATATCATCATCTTCAGCAGCAGCCTTTTAGTGTCTGTCGTTGAACATAAAATTACTAGACCCCTCTATCATGGATGTTGCAGGGGGGTCGATATACTTCCTCAACATGTTCAGTTCGTCATGCAATCCTATATTTTGCATGCCAGAGTTTGCATATGATCTGTTGGGATCCGCATTATGAGTTGCGATGTCCATCGGCTGTCCCTCATTCTTGCAACACGATCAGCCCATTGCCATTCGAGATTTTATAATAGCTTTTATATCCCTGACTCCTGTTTTGATCTCTCTAGTATACTGCTTTGCTTTGTGATCTCTTTATGTGATGTGGGGCATTACTTTCTCGTGTGCCCATTACAGGGTTCTCGGTTTGCGGGTTAGGTTCCATGTTTCAGCTACATAGGCGACTATCGGGAGGATGCAATCATCATCATCATCATCATCATCATCATCATCATCATCATCATCAGTCCCTTAACGTCTGTCGTTGGAAATAAACTTTCTCTAGGATTCACCACAATTCTCTATCATGGGCGTCGTGGAGCCAGTATTTTCCTGAATTTATCTCGTTCGTGTCACCATGTTGTGATCTGTCAGCCTCGGTTTCTGATGTGATCTTTGGGGTTCCATATTGTCGTAGTGTCCATCAATTCTCTTTCATTCTTGCAAAATAGCCTGCCCATTGCCATTTGAGTTTTTTAATAGTTTCTATGATGTCTCAGACTCCTCTTTTCTTCCTTATGAAATATGCTGTCTTGTGATCTCTCCATGTAAGTTTCAGCATGATTCTCTCATGTGCACGTTGCATGCTTCTTAGTTTGCGAGTCTGTCTCTTGGTTAGGTTCCATGTTTCAGCTCCATAAGTGACTATCGGGAGAATGCATTGGTTGTATACTCCTCTTTTCAGGATTATTGGGATCATCTGCTTTTTGAAAGTTGAGCTTGCTCTACCGTAGGCTCGCCATCTCAAAGTGATTCTTCGCTTGATTTCCTCCTCTTTTGAGGGGGGTCAAGGAGATTCGTCGTCCTAATAGTGTTTTCTTGTTCGTGAAGGTTGAAGTTGCTCTACCTAAACCTTGCCATTCTAAAATGATTATTGATTTGATTTCTTGTTCTCCAGGGGCATTCATGGAGATTTGTTGTCCCTTGTAGATTTAATGATCACCTTTTTTCAGGTCTGCCTTTTTCGATTTGGATTATTGCCTTTGACCTCCACATATTTGTTGTTCATGACATTTGTTTTACTGAAGTTCGTATGAAGTCCAACTTTCTTGCTCTTTTCATCCAGTTCGTCTAGCATTACTTGGAGATCGTACAACGCAAATACCATAATATTATTCCTCGTTGTACGTGCGTATAGAATTGAAGGATTAAATTCGAGAGTAAAAATCAATGTGGAAATTATGCTTCTAAATCGAAAAGGAAAAATACGCAACTTTCAAGCAGGACTAAATACACAGAAATGAAAGATAAATCATCATCATCATCATCATCATCATCATCATCATCATCATCATCATCATCATCATCATCATCATCAGTCTTTTAACGTCCGACATTGGACATAGACCTTCCCCAGGAACCACCATATTTCTCTATCATGGGCGTTGTAGAGTCAATATTTTTTGGATTTGTTTAGTTCATCAGTTGTATTTTGTCGGCCTCGGTTTCGAATTCGATCTCTGGGGATCCATGTTGATCGATGGTCTTTCATTCTTGCAACATGACCAGCCAATCGACATTTGAGTTTTCTATTGGATGCTATGATGTCTCGGACCCCCGATTTCTCTCTGATATATTTTGCAGTCTTGTGATCTCTCCATGTGAGGTTGAGCATGATTCTCTCATGTGCACGCTGCTTGCTTCTCAGTTTGCAGGTTTGTCTCTTGGTTAGGTTCCATGTTTCATCACCGTAAGTGACTATCGTGAGGATGCATTTTCTGTGTTCTCTTCTTTTTAGGATTTTTGGGATCGCCTTGTTTTTCAAAGTTGAACTTGCTATCCAAATATGATTCTCCGCTTAATTTCTTCTTCTTTTGTGGGTTTCATAGAGATTCGTTGTCTTAGGTAGAAATAGTGGTTTACTCTCCCCACTTTTGCATCTTCGATTTTGACAGTTATGTCCTTATTCTTGATATGATTGTTGCACATGACTTTTGTTTTAGTGAAGTTCATGTGTAGGCCGACCCTTTTGCTTTCTTCGTTTAGTTCATTTCATAATAGATAGAAAAATATTTTTCCATTTAGGACCATTTTATGATACGACCTAGCAGTCTGAATGGAACAGGGAGCAGATGTATTTACTTTCACAGTCACACATACGAACTCTTACGTGTTATAGAGAATAAGTATTTTGTAAAACGCGTCAAATCAAACACGAATAGGGAATTGTTTTTTCCTTGTCAGAAACAAATGCTTTGTTATTCGCTAAAGTCGATAACTATTTACATCTTTTTATCAAAACACTTCAGAAATCATACATAACAGGTCTGGTTAGTCAGTTAATGGAAACTCTCAAGTAACAAATATGTTTTGACTGCAAGCTGTATTGAGGAAAGGTGAAGAAAGCTGGAAAGAGGGGTGATCAATGAATGTCACTTAGTTCGCCTTTCGTTAGGCAGTGATCCCTAAAAATCATAAAACAAAATATCTGAATTTCCAAAAGGACAAGCAACTAATCAGTCAAATTTAGTATTAACTTACTTTGTAAATTGAAGATTCTCACTAAATATCCATTATGGTGTAAGTTAAAAATACTTTTTTCTAAACATAGAGAGGATTGGAGGTTTAAATTTTTTTTTGCTCCATCAGTGTGACCTGTGCTCCCGATACATGAATAATCTAAAAACGGAAGAAACCTTTGTTGTTGTTGACAGTTTTGGTTGACTGTTTCTAACAAAAAGTCACCGTGCCTTGTTAAGTAGTATAAATTCAGAAGTGTGATGAAATTTAAACCAAAGCAATTAAAAAAGTATATATACTGAAGAATATAAACTTGCTACATCTTCATTTAGAAACTCACATATCTACATTCACAGATCTATGTACAAGCTCATACATATATGGAATTTATATTATATAAAAAGATCTATGATATGAAATGCGTCAAACACAAATTGGACATTGTTTTTGTTTCTTTGGAAACAAAAGGAATTGTTATCTGCAGAAGCTGACAGCTTCGCCTCCTTTTATTAAAACACTTCGAAAATTTTATAAAACAAATAAACACTGTATTTGGTTAAAACCTTTTTTTTTCTAAATATTCCTTGTTCGTATAACAACAGGCACAATCATAAAATCACGTCTATCTTCTCTCAAAAGCGTGAGTGATATGTAATTTGTCAAATAATGCTGATATTTACGTTAAACTGATCATATCTACTTATCGGTGTTGCTATTACGTGTGGTCTACCTGGGAGATTCATTTTACAGGATGATAAGATTGTGCGATAGTGTTTATCAATGATAAGCAAAATAATAATTGTATTCACATAGCATCACATCCTTCATTACAAACATTTCAACGATAAACATGTTGTATTGTTAGAAATTGAAGCAGATGGCTGGTAATTTTCGAGAGGGTGTACAACTAATGCATCATTCCCAGTAGTTACTTATGGAGCTGAAACATGGAACCTAACCAAGAGACAGACTCATGAAAACCAGGCAATGCACACGTGGAAGACGGACCCGTTGAGATCCATGCAACGTGCACATGAAAGAATTATGGTCAACCTCACAAAGAGGAACCACAAGAGAGCACAATACACCCAGGAGAAGACAGGAGTCAGTAAGATCATGGAATCAATTAAAAAATTCGAATGGCAATGGGCTGGCTATGTTGCAAGAATGGCAGACAACCGATGGACATGGCAGCTAATGACTTAGATCCCCAGAGATCACGTGCGGAACCGAGACTGACAGAGTATTGGATGGAGAGACAATCTAGACAAATTAAGTAAGCACTGGCTCTGCAACATCCACGATAGAGAAGTGTGGCGAATCCTGGAGAAGGTATTTGTCCAACGACGTATGGTAAGAGACTGATGATGATGATGATGATGATGATGATGATGATGATGATGATGAAATATGTTGTGTTGAGGTGTTGACGTCAGTGTAAAAAGATGTGTGTGTGTTTGTGTGAGTATTTCTTTTTTCTCAGGATTAGGAGAAGGCGAAGAGAGTTCGAGTAAGCTTACCTTTGTAAGATAATCCACGGGCTGGTTGGTACATGTTTGCGCAACCATTACATGTGGGGATAAGGGTCCATAGAATGCGTATGAACTTATATAGAGGGATGCGAGCGCACTCGTGTGTTATAATTGACACATAGATAGATATACGTGTGAGCATACGTGTGCTTTAGGATAGGACATGCACTCAAGAAAGATAGATTGATGGATGAAGCAAGTTTGTGTCTCTCGATAAAAAATACTTTTTCTATTCTACAGGTGTTGCAGAGTTTTCAGTGACTAATCACAACGGGCTTTCTACATTGAAGAATAGCGACAATGCATGCGAACGGCATCGATCGGATGTAAGGGAAATGTACATATCCGGAAAAAAAAACCTTCACGACATTGTCTAGCCGTATATCATTCAGATGTGCATGACTTGAAATTTAGATGGACTTTTGATACTAATTTGAAAATTATGAGCAAGAATATAGTCAACTATAATTACGCTTGTTCAACTGTATGGGTTGTGTTTCCTTGACAGTGGTCTACACTTTGTAATCGGGTCAGTTCGGGTCTCGGTGAGATATGTAGACGACTGATTATGTGGCACGTCGTATGCTATACTTCCACCTTTTTATCTATCAAATAAATTTGACAAATATGGAAAAATTAGAGGAAATGAAACGGAAAAGGTAAAATTTTCAGAGAGAGAGAGAGAGAGAGAGAGGGGGGAGAGGGAGAGAGAGGGTAGGTTAAGCGAGTGAACACTTAGACACAAGATTCCCGAAATTCAACCTCGTTTAGAGTGTCAAAATCAATCACAGTGTCCGTCGCGTTGAAGTGAAATCTTAAGAAAATCCGGCACCTTATAATTTTTTCAGATGCGCTAGTTTTCCTAGCGCCCATTGCCATCAATAACTGACGCTCCAGATTGTGAGTTACGTCCCTTGAATGATCTTGCCAATTTAGAGGATTTTCAACTAAATCAAGATGTTTTATTTGAATCTATATACAAGTCGAAATTTTGAAAAATATTCAAAAGAAACATGAAGCAATTTTTCTGTACGATGCATAGTAATGAAATAAATAATTCATTTCAATAAATTGAGTAATATTTAAAAAAATGCTGAGGACATGATAATAATATGTAATATATTTTCAAGTTTCCCCTCTTGATACATAAATGAATATATATCGGGAGAATCTAGATATTCTGAATGTTAAGAGATGTTTTACATTCAATTTCAGATGAAATTTCAGATGGAATTATAACAGTCAACTGTTCACATGATGTTCACATGATAAAAATACTAGCGCATCTACTGTTCGACTTCCGGGCTTGTTCCTTGCTTTTATGCTTGATGTCTGAAGAGCGTTATTCATTTACTTTCCCACCACAACAAAAGATGACACAAGGTCGGGCTTAACGTGGGGAAAATAGGAGACACCCTTCCAAAAATGGCTCCAGCCGACGCAGCTTCGGTTTGCTAAGCAACCTCCGCCACGAAAGTGTCCACTTGGGGACCTGCTCCGTTAAGTGCAATGGAGCAGTGCTGTTCCGGGGAATCTATTTATCTACTGTCCCACCACAGCAGAATTTGACACAAGGTCGGGCTTAACGTGGGAAGAATAGGTAAACCCTTCCAAAAATGGCTCCAGCCGACGCGACTTCGATTGCCAACCGTAGAAGCTAAAGCAACCTCCGTCACGAAAGCGTCCTGCTCTTTTAAGTGCAATGGAGCAGTGCTGCTCCGGGGAACCTGACCCCCTGCAGCTGGGCCGAGTAATATTAAGAGAGCCGAAGGGTGAGTCCAAAGGCTCCCCGATGTGCTTAGCAATGAGTAGCCTCATCAAAACCTCATTGGCTAACGCATTGCACCGGCGCACTCGGTCTTCGACACACACTCCCACTCAGGCCCATTCTGCAGGCAAGTGTCAGTACCGGCTCCTCGGTCTATGCCTTGGAACAGATACTACACTTTGATCCTGAAGAACTGGCCGGAAAAGTGTTTTGTTTATTGGCTTCAGCACCACAGGAAAATATGACACAAGGTCGAGCTTAACGTGGGAAGAATCGGAAAACACCCTCCCCAAAATGGCTCCAGCCGACACGGTTTCGCTTTAGCAATGCAATCTCCGCCACGAAAGCATCCACCAGGGAACCTGCTCCTTCAAGTGCAATGGAGCTGTGCTGCTCCAGGATGTCTGAGGTGCAGAATGGCGTAGCGGTTATCGACACAGAAAACGGATGATCAAGCTCTGGCCTAGAATATCTTATGGAGAAGGATGATTTCACTTTTCCCTCCAGTTATCGTAGAAAAGCTGAGCAATTCGAAACCGTTAAGTCTTTCAAGGAGGTCCATCAAGCCAGATAAAAGATGGAGAGGTTTTGGAGCAAAAACCAATCGTAACTAAAGAAACATGAATTAATGTTCACTTTGCAATAATACCGCAGGGAAAGTCACCAATCTACTTATCTCTCAAAATATGATTGAAAGCAGGGCAGTTTGAGACCTTTAGCCTTGTAAGGAAATCAATCAAGCTTGGTTGAGGAATGGAGAGGAGGGTGTGTGTCGGCCCCTGTAAAAAGTAACAATTGCTACGATGATCGACAAGCCTGGAAGCAAGACTATAGTTACACCAGTTCTCTCCTGTGCAATAAAAGGGGGCTTAACCTAGCTTCAGATGATTTAAATCGGCAAATTTTGTTTCAGCTCTTATAGTAAGTCAGCCAGTGATGGTGATTGTGTTTAGAGAAGCTAACGCATCTAAAATATTCTAAATTATCTGCAGGAGTATAGAGGCTGCCATAAATCGTTCAGAGTGAGACAAATCTATTTCCTGGGATGTCTTGTAGCGCAGGAGAACCTATTTGGAAATATCAATCAAAACTATAACAAAAATACGTGAATATAGTTTTTTTTTCAGTTTTAAAGCAAGTCTAGCTGGTCGACAGGCTTGTTATGTACAAGTAGCACCGATGGAGCTAGAGGGCCAGAAATTTGAACATTCACTCCTTATTACGTCTAAAAAAGTTTTCTGTCTTTTGTCTTCCCTCCTAATAGGTTTTCAGAAAGGGGATCGAGTTTGCAATGTAAATTAATGGTGGATTGGTTAATTTGCATTTGTCTGGCAGCATTCACACTTGTTTTCATTTCGGGGAGAAACTCACCCTCCTTTTAATGATCACGACCTAACAAAAGGCTTGATAAGTGGTTTATCTATTGATCACGCCTATTAAAAAGAATTTAATTGATCATCCCCAACACGGCGTGTTGCCAAAAAGACTTTGGTGGTATGACGGCTTTTATCAAAGCACTAACCAGACCTGGTATTATCATTACTATCACGAGTAATGTCAATTGCTTGATGTCCATTCATACATGGTTAGTTCCGGAATTGATTTTCAAATAGAAAGTCGTTAGGCCGGAAATCATTTAAGAAAAATCTGCCGATCGATCCGAGAAGGAAAAACAAGAATTCAAAATGAAAACAAATTTGTGTACGGTCAAACTCCCTTGCTTCATTAGAATCTAAAAAGTAAACAAAACGGAATTCGTTTGTCAAAACAATAATTTGCCGAAACTACGTGTCCCATTTCGTCTCCTTTATTTGTAGTTCCTGTAAATAGGATTGCGAACTTTAGCAAAACAAGCCGGCTTGATTGGGGCTCAAGAGGAGATTTTTCATTTAGCTTCATTGATTCGCTGCTACTTACGAATGACGTCACTGTTATATCGTTTAGATCATATATATCGTTTGGAAGGAATCTGACGCTGCCATTTTTGTTGTTGCTGGACTAGTGATCATGTTTTGTGTACGTATTGATTTTACGTGTATGAATCATCGGTTTTTGATATGATAAGATTGTAATCACACGAAAATAAAGTTAATTTTAGAATTTGACAAAAGAATGGACACTGTGTGGGTTTTTTAAGAATAAATTTTGTGGTTGATAGATGACATATTCTCATTACTATTTTACTAGCCTCTCGCTATAATTTGAAAAAGCTGTCTCTGCGTTTGCTTGTGTGTGTGTGTGTGTGTGTATGTTGGTGTGTGAACCAAAATAATTCGAAGAATTGCGATCGTATGAGATTGATATTTCCATGACATGTTAGTCTGTGCATCGGAAATTGCAGTGTGGAGTTTGAATATGATTGGATTGACGAATCTTGGAATGAAAGGGTGCTAGTTTTACAATAAATATTCATCTTGAAATGGATACACTTTTTTGTTCAAATATTTTACGTCATCAGCGTTCACATCTATGGATTCAGATATTTGATATGTATGGGAAGAGATATGAAGGAAGGATGTGTGTGAGTATGTGTGTGCGAGCGAGAGAGAGATAGAGAGAGGGGGGGGGGAAGAATCAGAATTTTATTCCTGCCTAATTTTTCTATACAATGAGACTAACTCGATCTATGGTTTTGAGATGATATAATTGCATTTTCAAAAAAAGTTATGTTTCAATTGATATTACTATTAACGACGATATTTTTGTTTTGATTGTTACTATTAACGATATCATAAACAAAGAACAGTGTCTCATCATTTGAAGTTAAAGATTTTCATGAAATCTGTCAGAGATCTAACGACAGACAGAAAACCATTCTATATCACAAGTACAGCTGGCTGCTCCACATACTGCAAAGCCAGTGCCATTCAAAAGATATACCTTTTGGACAGGTATGCCTCAGACTTTTCAACTCCAAAACTTGTGCTGACAAAAACGAGAGCAAGCTTCAGCAAAGTTTGGGGGTGTCACCTTCCGTGATTTGAACTCATGAACAACTGATTGCCAAGATGTGGTCTTACCTACTGAGTTGAATTGACTAGTTCGTCTTGTCTTTACATCAATCTGTTAATCAATAATACAGCAAAGGATGGAGCAAGAAGACTGAGATGATGGTTGATAGAATAAGCATGAGAAAGCCGTCATGGTTGACTTGTCAAAGACGTTGTCTATGAGAGCGAAATTACGGAAATATATATGGCAGGTTCGAGTGATATCAGAAGATACTTCTGTCTTTCAAATTTCTGGAGATTGATTTCATGCCATGAAGAATGGTTCCGTTAACAGAGCAGACGTAGGAAATTAAAGAAAACAGATGGTTAACCCGTTCACTGCCACGGATGAGATAACTCGTCCCAGTTAGTCGTTAGTTTAACGACATGGACGAGATAGCTTGTCTTTGAAGAGTGTCAGTGCCGTAACACGGACGAGATAAGCGACTTTGCAAGCCATTAGTCTCTTGCCACAGACGGATGATTTGTCTTTCGATAAAGTTTTTCATATATATATATATATATATATATATATGAAAAACTTTATCGAAAAGACAAATTATGATATATATATATATATATATATATATGTATATGTGTGTATGTAATAGTTTAGAGGAGGAACCAAGCACAGGGTTTACGACATCAAAATATATACTTGGTAGTGAACGGGATAACAAAGAGTTTCTTCGGTTTCAAATGCAAAACATTCTTTCATCACCCTTTTAGAATCAGACACTAGACTCGAACCCTCGTCAGACATCTCTATGTTAGGCATTGCGGAGTCAATAAAGCTGAAGTTGTTTTAATCGTTGCATCATCCTACTTTTGCATGGGATGATGTTTAAATTTTCAGCCTTTTAACTCACTATCGCAGTCTGTGCACAAGAAACATACATAGATTCAAGCTAGCTTGAACCTCTTAAAAACTGAAGAAAACTGATATTTCTGTGTTAGTCCTGGTTAAACGTTTCTAATATGTTCTCAGTACGCTGTATTGGTGTCATCCTACTTTTTCTAGCTACAGTTTCACAAATGGTGTGTTGGGATCCATTGGTTGTATATCATTCTTGCGACATGAGAAGACCATTACCATTTAAGTTTTTCAATGGTTTCTGTAATATCTTGGACTCCTATTTTTTTTCCTCTAAAATATACTGTGTTGTTTTACGATCTCACTACATGATACCCCAGGGACTATATGCGAAACTGTAACCGACTGAAAATGAGATGGCGTGATGATTTTAACAGGTTCAGAATATATTGGCGCTGCCACACCAACGATAGAGATATCTTGCGAATCTAGGGGTAAGCTTATGGCCAACGACAGATAATGAGGATGATATTGATGTTGTTGTTGATGATGATGATGATGATGATGATTATTTATTCAGGCAAATAAGTCCAGAGATGGAAGGCTAGATTTTAACAAACATAGACAGAGATACATCCATTCGAAGTGAAGCTAGGGATCTCCTTTAATAAGTAGCTTTTTGCCCCAGTATTCGATCGTGTTTCGGTTGACTCTCGAGCGATTATAAGAATAAACAAGGTACTCGTCTGGTTAGTCACTGAATAGAAACCATCACATAACCAACATTCTTTAGACAGGATGTTTGGTTATGATGATCAATTAAAAATTTGGGAAAAAAAGTGTGAGCAACGAACAAATTATTCTCATCACCTTTTGTCGAGTGGCGACCATTAAAATAGTCTGATTAAAAAAAAAAAAACATTCGTGATCAGTGCCAGACACAACCCTGGGGGTAAAACCTAGCATGGCATTGCATTAGTGCCTTGCTCAAAATCAATTTATGGAGGGGGGATTTGAAAAAAAAAAAAGATCGAACATAATAGACATAACGAGGAGTAAATGTTTCAATTTTCAGCCCTCTAGCTCACTAATGCAGCCTGTACACAAGACACGAACATAGATTCAAGCTAGCTTGAACCCCTTAAAAACTGAAGGAAACTGACATTTTTATGTTAGTCTTGGTTAATTGTTTTTAATATGTTTTCTATACGCTGTATTGGCTTTTTGTTCAAGCAGGGATATAAGGCGGTTTTCATCCGCGGTTCCACGACTTATATTTTTCGTCCCCGGGCTTTTTTTCACAGTTGTACTAATGCACTTGGGTATTGCCTTCGACACTTTCCGATACCACCGAAAGCGTTGACAGAATTCAATTCGACATACAACAGCAGTTCGTTCCGGCTAACATGTTCAGGCAACATTATTTAGGTTGACATCTTAATTTTCGTTTGACATACCCCGGGTAGAAAACTGAAAAACGAATGAAGAGGAAGAGAATGAGAAAAAGAGAAAGTAGGACTGGAGCCAGGGGGATGAAGAAGGAAAGTTGGGGTCGGGGTCGAAGAAAGAGATTGGAAAGAGAAAGATGAAGAGGCGGCCATAAAGAGCAGAAAGAAGGGGAAGATGAACAGTTGTGGAATTGAGAAAGGAGGAGGTATGGAGTAGCTGGTTCGGGTAGGAGTCTAAAGAAAGGAAGAAAGTAGCAAAAGTGGTGGTTAGAGAGTAGGAGGAGCAATCGGAATAATGATGGGACTGAAGAGACGATAAGAGAAGGAAAAGGAGAGTAAGGGTAAGAGTAGGAGATAAACGAGAGAAGAAAGAAGGGAGCTAAGATGGGAGCTGACGAGAAAAAGATGAAGGAAGAAGCATAATGAGAAAAGGGTAGAAAAAAAATTTAAGAAAAAAGAGATATCAGTACCCTGCCAAAAAATTACCCGCCTACGTACCAGAATTAATTGTCTAAAAAATTATCCAAGATTATCTAAATAACAATACCAGCACAAGATGCGGACATTGTAGGTCTCAAAATGACCATAGATATCTCCGAAATGCAGTCTTTTTAAAGAAACAAGAGCCGTAATTTGATTGTGACTACAGATGTGCTCATGCAATCTTTCGAAGTTCTGGCTCTGAAAATGTGACCAGGACCGTCCGGACAGGGAGACACACGCAAACACATTTGGATACACGCATCGTGAGTGACACCCATCACCAGTCGTTAAACTAGACCAAAGCCTTCAACGTCTGGTTCTACGATGAGTGTGATTGCTCTGACCTCTAAGGGTAATCCTTTCTATCTCATTCCTCCACTTTGAGTCTGGTCTCTCCCTACTGTGTTTTCCATGGGCACCATTCGGTTAGCCTTTTGCCGTATCTTAGCTCATCTCTACTTGCTAGTTTCCATTTTTGTTGCCTGATTATTTGTAGAACACCTTGCATCTTAATACTCACTCAGATCCATGTTGATTATTTACTAACTCTTGAAGTTATCCCCAGCATTGTTTTTTCCATGGCTTTGTCATTGTTCTTGTATCGCATGCATCCAAACTTTACCCCTTAAGTACATCAGAAAAATTCTCCTAGGTATGTCTCCATTCATACCAATTTCTTTCTAGGTAATTATTATTTGTCAATTTATTCCACTCTCATGGTCTTTATCTAACTTTTTGAAAATATTAGATGAACAAATTTATAGATCTCTTCTACATTTTCTTAGATGTTCATCTGTATCTATGTATGTAAGTATCTATATGCTTGTGTTGAGTTATATATATATATATATATATATATATATATATATATATATATATATATATATAAGTGTGATATACAAGTGCATGAAAGTGTATTATTTTATATACAAATATGTAAAAATCTATATTTGTGTATATGTGCATATATATATGTATACATGGATATGTACATACACACATATATATATATATTCCGTGTTTAATGTTAAATCGTCATTTCGAAGGATAACAATTGGTTAGATAACACATCGAAAAAAGTAATCATCCTAATTGTACTCGAAAAATGTTCTAAATCATCCGTTAAATCAACTTTGATGTCGTCAAAGTACTCGATAATTTAAATGTTCGTCCTTTTCAGCATCACATGAACTTAACATCAGTGTTTCCAAACTCTTTTCAAGTTGTTGCCCCCTTTGAAAGCATGTATTCTATCAGCCCCCCCTTTCATTAAATATTGGTTGGAAATAATAAATCGAAAAGGTTTTAGTTTTTTTTTCAATGCACTTACTATTTTGCGAGTGAGAAGTGCTTTTTCGATACTTGCTACGTGTGAAATCGTATTTCTGAAAATAGTATTTCACTATAGAACTGTTCAAAGTTCGCTTCCTTTTTTTCCGTTTCACAATGAACCTATTTGATGCTTATGTTGATTTTATTGTGATATATATATATGTGTATATATATATATATATATATATATATATATGTGTATATATATATATATATATATATATATATATATATATATATATATATATATATATATATATGTGTTATAAGGAAATGTATATATTATCTGACAGAATGATTATAAATTGTGTTATATCATTTTGAAACTATTGAAGAAAATTGGCAGAATGATTATAAATTGCGTTGTATTGTATTGAAACTCACATGAATGGACAAAATGAAAATTTGTGGTTAAAACTGTTATTTGGGACTTTGCATTACTGGTGGCAGTCTTGCTCAATGGCAAAGAGCATCGCTACGTTTAACCGGTAGCTGGTTCGATTTCACATTTTCTTCAATTGTACATTTTATTTACGGTGTCAAGGTCAAATGATACATTCACCGTGTGATAACAGGAGATCATTTCAAACATAGTTTCAATGTAATATAACACAACATAACGGGACTGAACCTCTGCTGCTAAGAATAAGATTGTGTAGCATTCTGGCGAAAGAAGTTATTCGAAATCAATATTACTACTGCTCGTAGTCTTGGTGACATTGGACTCATTAAATTTGCACAGGGATATCTTTCCACCGCTCCTGCACGCAGTCTTTCAATTCTGTTTTGCCGGATGGTCGTCTTGCTCCTACTTCCCATTAAAGAACATGCAACTATAATGATGATGATCATTATCAGTCTTTTATCGTCCGTTGTTGAGCATAGACCTTCCCCAAGATTCGATAGACCTCTCTATCATGGGCGTCATAGAGCCAATACTTTCAGAACTTGTCTGGTTCATCTCTCCATTTTGTATTTCGCTGGCCTGGTTTACGCAGATGAGGTCAAGGGATCCATATTCTCGTCTCATCCATCGGTTGACTAACCTTCTTGCAACATGACTAGCCCATCGTTATTTCGATTTTCTAATGGATTTTATGATATTTCTGACACCTGTTTTTCCCCTTACATATTGTGGTGACTCGTGATCTTCCAATGTGAGGCTGAGCATGATTCTTTCATTTGCACACTGCATGGCTCTCAATTTGGGTTTCTGTTGACCTCTCAGCGGAATGGTTCGAATCATTGTCGTGCTGGAACATGGTTCATTTTTTCCAAGTGTTTGAGTGAAAGTAACATGTTTCCTTCCAATATTTCAACGTAATCTTTCGCATTTATTTTATTATATAATTCTATCGACGAAATGCACTTCACCACTATCTTCGTGGTTCATTCAGCTCTAGACTACGATGTTTCCAATCCCACGTTTGACACTTGAGACCAAACTTTATTATATGTACACAACGCCAAACCCATAGGGTTCCATCAGACCCACATAGGTTGATTTTTGTTTCATTTGACTAAAGGTTGCTGTTCCAAAACTTTTAATTTTTATCTTGTGCAAACTTCAAGAGTACATGCTTATGTTACGATGTCAATCACGGTCTATAACGCTCTTGTCAGCCATGTATCCCATTCTGGGCACGTTTGATTTTTGTAATAGAAACACTTTATTTCACGCAACATCGGCATCCAAATTTTTTGGGTCTTCATATACAAATCCCCTGATACATCTAAAAGACCTTTGTATCAACTTGATGACCTGGTTGATGCTGTACACACCCAACTTTGAAACTTTTCGGGCCACAGTTTTTTTGCTTAACAACATTTTGGTAGCTGTTTTCATTCTTTTTGTGCAGATTAATGATAAGTCCCTTCATGTCAGGAGACAGTTTTTTCCCACGTTACGCCACTTCAGAAATAAAGGTTGGTAAACTAAAGCTGTGGCTTAAACGCTGATAGAATACATGCTCTCAAAGGGGATGGTAGTATGAAAAGGGTTTCGAAACATTGAAATGAAGTATCAAATTGAAAGGTCATGCGGTACTGTAAAACACCAATATTCAAAATATTTACTACTTTGAATGCATCAAAGCTGATTTAACTGACCATTTGAAACATTTTTGGAGTTCAATCGACATGATTACTTTATTCAGTGTGTTATCTCATCTATTCTTATCTCTTGAAATGACTTGATATAACAGTGAACATGAAACGTATATTCATGTACGTATCTAAATATCTATTTATGCATACATGTATATGTAAATATACAGGGATATATACAAATATAAACATAATGCATATGAAAGCATATAATGCACTCTCAAGTGTGCATATATAGATATATTCATTCTCGTGGTGAAAATTCAAGTATACATATCAATATATTAATGTGCAGGCACTTTACATCTTCTTATATCTATCTATCTCAGCCTGGTCTCATCTATCTCAGTCTATTCTTACCTATGTATCTCAGTGTTCACATCTATCTATCTATCTATCTATCTATCTATCTATCTATCTCAGTCTGTTCATATCTATCTATCTATCTATCTATCTATCTATCTATCTATCTATCTATCTATCTCCGTCTGTTCATACCTATCTATCTATCTATCTATCTATCTATCTATCTATCTCAGCCCGTTCTTATCTATCTTATCTATCTATCTTAGCCCATTCTTATCTATCTATCTATCTATCTATCTATCTATCTATCTATCTATCTATCTCAGTCTGTTCAAACCTATCTATCTATCTATCTATCTATATATCTATCTATCTATCTCAGCCCGTTCTTATCTATCTTATCCATCCATCTCAGCCCATTCTTATCTATCTATCTATCTATCTATCTATCCATCTATCTATCCACAGTAAGTTAAAAAAGTATCTCAGGTGACAACCAGAATTTCTAATTGCTAAATTTCAAGATAAGTACACCTTCCACTTCGACGGATTGGCGTAACGCCTTGGTCATTTCATATCTATCTATCTATCTATCTATCTATCTATCGATGGAGTGCTTCCTCAAAGGTCAATGAATCAGAACTGATTGTTCAATTTTCTTATTCATCAAGTCTTGAAACTTTTCGCGTGATCACAGTATCAGACGTCTCTGGAAATCATTCCACCAAAAGATAAAGAACTTTTTTTTCTGCCAATTTTCTTTTTTGGATGATGTCCTTGCGTGCTTCAGGTTACACGGACTTTTACGTTTTTCTTTTCTATCTCCTCTCTCTTTCTTTTACCCCTCTCCCTTTATACCACCATTATCACCATCCATCATAAGTCCATTGCTAGACAAAGACCTTTCCCATCTCTTTCTACGACAACCGTGATTGACATGGCATACCTCCAGACCTACGTATCCCATCATTCAATCTAGAGCCTCATCTTTTTATAATTCTGTTCCATGTATTCTCAACCCCCTGGCAAAATGTCCCGTCCATTTTTTTTTCATTTTTGTTTCATAATTATTTATGTAATATCCTTCTTCGTAGTATTCTCTCTGATCCATGTTAACCCTAGCATTTCTCTTTCCATGTCTCTCTGGGAGATTTCAATTTGGCTCTCGGTTTGTCTTGTTAGTGTCCATGTTTCGTATACGTAAGTAGTGGCTAATATTATGCATTCATTATATACTTTACGCTTCAAGCTCATTAGCAGAGAGGTCTTCAGTACGTCTCAATTCATACCAAATAATTTCCAGCCGATCGTTATGCATCATTTTATTTTGCTTTCATATCCTTCCTTTCACCTCATTACCAGTCACGGATAAACATATTCTTCAACCTTTTCAAACTCATGCCCTTTATTCTCATTGTATTTCGGGGAACTCTATCGATGAACATTGCTTTTATCTTTTTTCTATCCCTTCTGAAGCTTTTCTTTTGTTCTTTTTCTATTTCGATCATTCAACATGTTTCATAATTCTATCAGTGTTCCGACGTTATAGAAATGTCATCAGTGAATCTGAAGTGATTCCAACATTCTTGTTCCATGTTTATTCCAATTTACTCCCCGTCAATTCCTCGAAAGACAAGGTTTGTTGTAAAAAAGGTTCAAGTCTGATTTCATCTCCATCTTACTCCTTGGATAGTTGTTAAACTGAGCAGAAGATACACACTAAAGTAATCCAGGTTTACGAACCAACTTCGAAAAGATCTGCATTGGACATTAAATAGTTTATGACGACAGCAGCGAGATAATGGATTTGGATGACACAAACTACACAATACTCATGGGAGATTTTAATGCTACAGTAGGCAAAGGAAAGTTTAGGAAAGCTAATTTAATAGAGTGTGGAATAAGCCGGAAAAATGGAGAGCTGACATGCTTGATAAATTCACAGAAACATACCAATTGAAGATAAATAAAGCATTCTTTAGGAAATGAGAGAGTGGTAAGTGTAGAAGCCAAAATGGTATTACAAAAACGGATGTGACTAGATCAATATTAAAGACGTTATCATAAAAAACAAAGTAGACATTAGAAGCGGTCATAGAATGGTAGTTGGTTGAATTTGATTTAACTTTAAAGCTTGAATAAACAAAACATAAAAATACTGCTAAAACATAGATGACATTACCAATTTTCAAGTAGTATTACAGAACAGATTTCAGGCCTGGTGGAATAGCAAGAGTATCATTGAAGGAAAGAATAGTAGTCCGGCAAGTACAATCAAAGAAGAGTTTAAAACACATCGTGGCTTTGTTGATACTGACACGCAACAAATACTTGTAGGGACAAACTGTCGAGAATAACTGAAGGTTGATATGAAAATTTATACGCTTGAAAAATGAAAGTACAACAAACTGATAAGCCAATAGATACTAGTGATGTTCTAACCATAACAGAAGACGGAGTATTGTTTGCTCAACGAAAGATGAAATTAGGAGAAGCTCCAGTCGAGGATCGCAAAACGACGGATCTTCTAGAAGATGCTGGAGAGATCTTTCAAAAAAGAATAGAACAGCTATTTACACAGCTCATGTTGGAAGGAAAAATACTCCAAAACTTCAACAATAGCCCATAACCACACTACAAATCAACTGAACGAAAAGAAATTTGAATACAACAAACCACTTTAGCCTTTGTAAATTATCATAAATCATTTGACCCGTTCAAACTTAATACGAGAAGAAACTGTTGACGAGATCATATACAGGGCATTATGAACATATACCAATATATATACATATATATATATATATATATATATATATATATATATATATATATATATATATATATATATATATATATATATATTATGACGGTTCCGACGGTTGCAATTTGAGCTGGGATTTGAATGTAGATTTTTTGTTTGCAGACAAGCAGACTCACACCAATTGAAAATCTGGAGCAATACAATCTTTCTATTCTTTTATATTACTATCTTCTTAGTATCATATTAAACTAAGTTTAGTTAACCTATTTTCAAACAATATGAGTGTAATTGTAAGTGTATGCATGTTTACCCAGAGAGACACAGAGAGGGAGAGAGAGAGAGAGAAAGAGAGAGAGAGGGAGGGGAAAACGGGAATCTAACGGAGATTAGGTGAGTAGTGCCCTTACGCTGCAAACGGCTTCACCCACCCCTGGTTGGGCTCAGCTTATCTCATTACCACTTACTAGGAACATTTACTATATGCAAATCAGACTTGAAGGTGACAAGCACCCAGGGTGGCGTAACTCACTCAAAGCTAGATGTACAGATGGATAAGGCTGAGGGGATTAGTATTAAAAGCAAGAAAGTTGGCCTTCACATGAACCTCAGCAAAAAAAGGTCATGTACAGAAAACATTTTGAAGACAAAAACACGGCAGTCAAAATCAAAGATGCAGAACAGTAAAAAGTAGACCATTACATATATATGAGACACTGATACTCCATAAAGTCACAAAAAGGAAAAGACATAGAGCGAATAATCTTTCTAGAATGCTTTCGGCAGAGAAGGCTTAAACTTTGAGAAAAGAACATCGTATTAATCTTAATAGGGTCATGCAACCAATGCATTCTCCCGATAGTCACCTATGGAGCTTGAAAATGGAAACTAACCAAAAGACTGATCCTCAAACAGAAAAGTGTGCAACATGCACGAGACAAAAAACAAAAACAAAACTTGCCCATCATCACATGGAGGGATCACAAGACAGCACAATATATTACGGAAGAAACGGGAGTTTAAGAAACCATAGAATCCATTGGAAAACTCAAATGGCAATTGGCTGGTTATGTCGCTGAAGTGATAGAAAACCGCTGGACAATGCAACTTAAATTGTGGATCCCCAGAGAAACTCATGCTAAACTGCGGCCGTCAAAATATAAGATGGCAGGACGAACTAGAGAAGTTAAGAAAGTTCTGCCTCCGCGACGCCCATGATACAGTGGCATGGCGATAAAAGACTGCTACTGATGATGATAAACGTGAAACATGCTAACTGGAGTTCGAAATTGACTCGGCGAGTCCATTGGCTGTTACCCTGCTCGGGCACCCGGAACCTTTTGGAGAGGGTGGCTAACAAAAACAATGAAAAATAGAACGATTGGGAAAGGACAGAAGGAGGGGTTCTACGGAATACAGATAAAAATTAAAAGAGAATCGTTTTCTGTAAAATAATAGTTTTTGATGACGTTATCAGAAGACCCTAGAGATATTCAGAGTTTTTTTTATCCCTTTTTCCCTCCCATATCAAATAAGCCTAATGTGAGCCCCATACAAAGCGGTATGATAATATCAGGCTTCTTTAAAAATGATGGCCCTAGAGAAAAGTTATAAATTGTAGTGGTATCATCTTAATTGCCTCTGGCTAATGTCATTTAGTGCGTTTTTGTGTTGTAATAAAATTATTCTCTCTCTCTCAAAGGGATCATTTGAAAAATGTTGTTATCATTCAGTGAGTTATTTGTGATGGACTCAAATTTAAAAAAAAATGTTTCGTTCGAATTTTAAACAGGGATTTTAATATTCAACTAGTTTCTTATACTGTGGAGAACAACGGAAAAATGTGAATAAACGTTACCAATTTACATATTTTTTGTATTGTTTCTTTTGGATTTGTGAGTTCAGTGTTGACAATATTTAGAAAACTAATTTGTTCTCAATGTTTCAAAGTCCAATGTTGCAAAATGAGATGTTTCTTTTTCAAATATTTCGAATTGGGGAGTGACTACCTGAATTGAAAAACTGAAAAATAATACCCTGGTTGGCAACCCTGATCTAAAAACAGGGTGTTCAGGAAAATGTGATACAATGTTGTTGCTAATAGCAATTATGTGCCTTACCAGGGAAATAATTCAACTATTCCCCCTAAAAACATAAAGGTGTTATTCTACCCTGTCTTAGAAACATTTTTTTAACTTTCAGGTGAGAACACTGACAGAACGTGTGAACATTTTTCAGAGCCATATTGTTTTTTACCAAACAGATATTAAGAACGTTATATTGGTCCCTCGTTCATCTTGAATTAACCAAAAACTTTTAAGCATTTCAAAAAATAAAATGAAATTCAGCAATCAAGATTATTTTGTAGGTTTTAACGTATTACTCTTCTCCATTGATAATATTACATGCAGAAAGTTAAGCTTGCTTGGCGTATTATATGAGTTGATAAACTTTTTGCACTGCAATCACCATTAGTGTACCTTTTTCCTGAGACTTTTAGTCGGATCGAATTCCGAAACCTAGCTTGGGAAAATCATCGAATCAGAATAGACGGCGAAATATCTAATCATCCTCTGATTTGCAGACGACATCGTCTTTTTTTGATGAGAACTTTCATGACCTCCAAATAATGCTAGACGAATTGAATGAAGAAAAGCAAGAAAGTTGGTCTCTGCATGAACTTATAAATGTCATGTACAAGTTGGAGACAAAGCCGAAGCAATCAAAATCGAAAACACAGAACTGGAGTAAGTAGACCACTACGTCTATCAAGGACTAACGGATCTCCATTAAATCATAAAAAGAAGAATCAAGAAATCAAGCAAAAAATCAGTCTAGAATGGCGAACTCTCGTTTGACCAAGCTCAACTTTCAAGAACAAGAAAAACAGAAGTCAGAGAAAACATAAAATCCATAAGAAAACTCAAATGACAAAGGGCTGGACTGGTAGCGAGATGTGCAGTTGACCACTTGATATCATGAATCACAATGCTGATCTCCCGAGATCACATTTTTAACCGTAGTCAACAAATCTGTAATAACGAACTAGACAAGTTCAGAAACTATTGGCTCTGTGACGCCCATGATAGAGAGGCCTGGGAAGGTCTATGTCCAACGACGGAAAGACTGTTACTGATGTCTTTGATTCACATCAATGTTGAAGGATATGTAATGACATTGGCAGTGAAAAAGTATTCAGAAATCTGAATTCCCGATTCTAACAACTCGAATATTTACATGAAAAGTATGTGTTGAGAGTTTTCCCTTAAAATCAGCTTGCATAAAACTTCATCCATCCTTTGGAGCGATCCTGTATCATCTTGGCCATCTGTTATCTACAAAGAATGCTCCAAGATGTCCAGGATATCTCTGATGAATACACTTTTTCACACTCTGTCAGAAATTCTCAATTGCATTAAAATTCGCTGTATAAACGTATTGATAAATAGAAGAAAGGGGTTTTCAGTAGTTAGGACTGAAGCAACCAATCGTCAAACTGAAATGACGTGACTACCACGTAGGAAAAGGAAAGATTGATACAAACAGAGCAACGTTTGAAAAGACTTTGGAAAAGACCGGCGATGGCTTGAAGTATTCGAGATATCGACGATAAAAATAAAACAACCGTAAATGCGCAGCACTTGATATTACTATAGAAATACATTGAAAACCAGGAAAAAAAGGGCTGTCAGGTATATTTCAAGGATAACTCTGATGGATACACTTTTTCGCCGTTTGTCATGAATTTCCAATCAGGATTTCGATTTGAACCTTTTATTCTATCTACATTGGTAGAATCTTCTCTTTCTGCTATCCATTATAAGGGACATATCGTATTAGTGAAGTTAGAAATTAAGGAACGTCTCGCTACTAAAAAGTCTATTTATTATATTGATAGCGTAAATGCATTCCAGATGATCTTTCTATACAAATGCGTTGAAAACCCAGGAAGAAAAAAGATTGACAAGCAGGCATTCTCCAGGATCTCTCTGATGGATACGTTTTTTCACAATTCATCATGAATTTCCAATCGGAATTTCGAATCAAGCATTAACTACGCCATATTGACGTCTCAGCATTACTCCTTACATTTTTTTTCTCGTGTTGATTTTACCGTATATTTTGGAGGGCTCTGTCTTGTGAGAATATTCAGCTATTCTTCCTCGCAAACAGCTATGATGTCATCGAACGTTAAACGGTCTAAAAGAAAGATAGAGAGAAAGAAAGAGAGAGAGAGAGAGAGAGAGAGAAAGAGAGTGAGAGAGAAAGAGAGAGAGAGAGAGAGAGAGAGAGAGAGAGAGAGAGAGAGAAGTGACAGAGAAAGAGAAGTGACTAAGAATAAAGGAGAGTTGGAGCCAACGAGATACAATTTGAGATATATCTGGTGAAGAAATCATTGATGACGTTATCAGGAACTTTAATGATATTTAGAGATATTTTTCCCCTTTGCTGCGTACAAAATGATATTATGCTGATATCAAGCTTCACAAAGAAAGATAACCCAAGGGAAAGGTTATTTGTGGTAGCAATATCATCGTAATTGCCTTCAATTGACGTCATACAGTGCATTTGTTCATAGTACTAAAACCTGCCCTTCTATCTTTCATTCCCCTTTGATGAATCACCTTTTTTCTGAGATTTTGAAAAAGGTTCTATCACTATAAGGTTATTTGTAATGGCTTCATATTACTTATCGTTTTTTTTATATTAAATATGAATTTTATTTAATACATAGCTTTTATAACTGAAATGATTCACTTTTGTTGCCCCCTAAAGGGTGCTATTTATAACAACAATTTTGCAAGTGTCCTGTATTTAATCATAACTCACTCGACCGAACAAAACGTTTTCCAGTGAAAAATTATGTTTTCAACTACGACAGCTGCTGCTGATATCAAACTAACGTGTTGTGAATATTAAAATCTTCAATCACAGCAGCTGTCGCTGACATCGAGTTAACAAGCCTGAAAGTCTGACCATGGATGCATTTGTTCTTTTCTTAGGGTAAGATCTAGCAAACTCATTGAGGCCAGCTATATTTCCAAGTTTACAAATTGAATTAAATCGAGAACTTATTGAAACAGTTAAAAACATCTAAAATCTCTATATATATCTAAAATAAAGGAAATGTATCATATGTTTTTATTATTATTCTATCAAATATGAATTCAATCTTCAACATTAAAATATATTATCATTTAACTATTTAAACCTGTGGAAATCCCACGGATGTTCAATAATCTCCAGCCAATGCCTTTCCTTCATCTTACACTTGTATCGTCAAGTTCTCTCCCACATAATTTCATATTTTAGTCAGTGTTCCATTCTTATATCTGCTTTTAAACATTTGTTAGTTTCAAATACAAAAAATCTTACCTCTCAGTAAACTATCTAACTTTTTTCCTCTGCCCACTCACCTTCCATCTCTGTATCAAACTGCTAATTTTCTTTGTCCCTTTTCTTTTCAACAGACTCTAACCCCTCTTATCTCTCTTCCTACAGTTTTATTAAACTACCAACTTTCAAATTCTCCCCGTTTCTTTTCCCTATCCAGTCAGTAGACGTTTTAGGCGTCTGAAAAAAAGTTCCCTCTTAATTTTGAGCCTTGGATATTTGAAAAAGATTCCCCTTAATCCAGACTTCTAAAAGTGGAAAGAAGAATTGACCATCAAAGTAGGAAAAAAAATAATTGGGCCTCAATTTTGACCATTGAGATGAGAAAAGAGATTTGCTCTCAACTTTGACCCCCTCTCAAAGAGTCAAAATAAATCCCAGCTCGATTTCGACATTTCAATGAAGTAAAATAATTCTTTATCTATTTTGACCCTCAAAGTGGAAAAGAAAAATCCCCCCAGATTTTGATCACTGAAAGGGAAAAGTGTTCACCGTCAGTTTTGTACCCCGAATGTGGGAGAGAATTCCTCACTATTTGAAACCCTGAAAGTGTGAAGAAAAATTCCACCTCAATGGTGACCCAGAAAGTGGAAAAGAGAGGATTGAGATTTGATAATATCGCATATTACATGAGTAGATGAATTTTAAGCACAATTTTTATCCTTTCAACTGATATTTTGAGTTGGGATAGGCTTTTTGGGTATCTTCATCTTGGTTGGATTCTTGAAAATGATAGCAGCAGGAAAAAAGTATTTAGAAATCTGAATTCCCAGATCTGACAGCTTGAATATTTACTTGAAAAGCATTCGTTAACTATTCATTCTTAAAAAAATAGTTTACATAAAACAAGACCAACCCTTCATACAGATTTGTGGTATCCTGCCAAACCTATTCTTACAAAGATTCACACGTTGTCAGAAATAAAAGATCTCTCTTGTGTATTTGCTTTTCAATGCTTTTCGTGGATTTTCAATCAGAGATTCGAATCGAACGTTTAATTCAATACACTTGGGTAGACTGTTCACATTTAATAAAACGTACAGTAAAAGCAATTTGACAATGGTTTCTTAGGAGCAATGCAAGAACCTTTCAGTGGTAGAGACCATCCTCAATTTGAATTCAATTGAAACTTCATGACAAATTGTGAAAAAAGCACATTCACCAGAGAATGAAACCTTAGAAACCTCGGAGAATGCTTCCCTGACAATTTCTACCTTCTTGATTTTCTATTCGGCTCTATAGTAACATTAATGGCAATGCATTTTCATTATGAATATGATGGCCCTGTATTCTGTTGATTCATGGCTTCATTACCATATCTCAGATCTCTGTCTTGGAAGATTCAAATATTCTTCCTCTTCAAACGAATACGGTGTGACACCACGTGAGACAATGAAAAAAAGAGAATGAAACAGATGGATTGATGGATTGATTCGTTGATAAATCGTGAAAGAGAGAGAGAGAGAGAAAGAGAGAGAAAGAAAGAGAGACTGAGACAGAGACAGAGATACAGACAGAGAGAAGGAGAGAGAGAGAGAGGGAATGAGAAAGAAATAATGAAAAACTAACAAACAATTTATCTATTCCTGTATTGAGATCAACACGCAAATTCCTGACTTTCATCAGAGTCAAAAACTGAATTTTCCAGAGCAGGAAGAAATGCACAACTGTCTTAGCCACAAGGTATGACCATACAATATCCATGTAAAACACAAATCTATCGCTGGGTCGATTAACTAACAAAAGTGTCACACCTGAGTAATAACGTACTGCAAAAATTCTGTTCTTTCGTGATGAGTTCACTTTTTACACAGAAGGAATCAAAAATTGCTTATGTGTAAAAAAGTATAGAAGATGGCTATTGTTCTCTTCAAACTTTGCTTTTGTGTCATGATATTGATATTCATATGTAATTATTTTTCTTACTCCACATGATTAGAAATGTGCAAGTTTGCCCGTTGTCCTATTTGGTATAAGTAGATTTCGAATCATCACCAAGACGGTCACGAAAACAAAGTCTGAAAAAAAAATATATAATTGACATTTCCTATAACTGCCAGACATATTCAATCAAAAAAGAACACTTACAACCCAGGAACCAAAAAGATTGAATCAAAAAAAAAAACGAAGAAAAAAAGTTGCACGTAGTAATTGAATCAATGTTTTGAGGAATTGTTTTAAGGAAGGTATTAGCTTCCCTTACCATACACGTGAGATCCGAAGCTTCCGTCTGCAAGTACTTGGAAGTTTTCAAGCCACGACATTCCTATGATCTGATAGAATTTCACCAACATTGCCATTGGGAGGAGTGAGATATTTGCAGCTTCAAATTCGGCCAGTGTTCTATGCTTGGCCTATTGATGAAATAAATCGAGCTTAGCATGTGTGCTAATTCTTTTAACCGTCATATCATCGAAAACTGTTCCCTGTTTATTATTTTGACACAACTATGGATGCTAGTGTACTCCCTCCTTTAAACCAATTTTAGAAAAAAAAATGAATCGATTTGAATTCTTTACAGATAGGTTTTTTCGACTAAGTTCATTCCAGTTCTCTTCCATACTAATCAAGATGTAATAATTTTAAGGTGGTTTTCTAAAGTGAAAACAGGCATTAATTATTTTCATAAAGTAGACTCTTCATAGATAAAACAATTGATAAATGACAAAATACCAAAAGTTATATAAAACCTAATTAATTAGATGAATTGAAGTAGATTTTTAGAAAAGCAAATCTATATTAGGGACCGAACAATTTTCCAATTGATTTTCTACGCATATTCTTTAGCAAGTATGAACGCAAATGTCAAGAACCAAAAACTATTTTTTTTTATCCCTACGTGTCCCTACAATTACCGACCTATCATCCCCATTCCATGATGCTACTATTCCTAAAAGATAAACCGATTCCTTGCCATTTCCTGCCATTTCTGAATACATTTAGCTCTCAAACATAAACAACCTCCCTGACATCCCATGCCACATCGTAATACTGCTATTTCTCAATCATAATCAGAGTCCCTAACCATTTTCTGTCATACATTTCATTAACTTTGAAAATCAAAAGTATTAAGAAGAGGTAGAGATAGTTTTTGAATCAGAATATTCTATTAATGTGTGACAAGGAATGGCAGGTGGTGCCAGGCACAAAACAACGACTAATCTATACATGACGGAAGAAAATAATTTCAATAAAGGATTTTTGAAAGTTAAATTTGAAATAAATTAGGGAATAAGTGAAGAAAACATAGGTAGATAACGAAATAGACGTACCCAGCTCCTAATCTCTATTCTATCGCATATGAAGGATAATTGACTTTAACAAAGGATGATCTTATGCTGTCTAAATGCTACGTTATCAGATGTTGCTAGAAGCAACGTTCCAAAGCGTGATGTATATCATATATAATAATACTAAGAGGCATTGAACATTTATTCTTATCTAAGATAAAAAGGTTAATATTCTAATGAATTGTATATTGAACTTAATACGTTAAGTCACACCGCTACCAGAAATTGGAGAATTTTTCTTCTATATTTAACAAGTAACCTTCATGATTTTAGTCACAGTAGGAGCTGCCTACCATGCATATCCGAACAGCCCGTCTCTGGTTCTCGGTGACCTGGCGAAAAAACTTCATTTTTCGATCAAGGCATTCGATTGCGATGCTAATTTTACGATTTTTATCTTTTTTGTCTAATCCATTGATGTCGGAACAATATCCCACTATCAAACGAACACCCACCACAAACAGAGCCCAATATTAGTGCTAAATTTGCTGAACACTCATTATTATTAATCCAGGCATTAACCAGTCTGCTCTTCTGTATTTGAAAATAATATAAACCTTGATGAAGTTAACGAAGCCTGAGAACCGATCACAAATTTGCATTTCGATAGGATTAAGAGAATGTTATTGTTCTTGCATATTTTGACCATTGGATTATGTAAATGTCGTTTCACAATAGCACGGAGCAAATGAATTTCAGTAATTATGATGGCAAATTTCCATCATGTTATATATATATATATATATATATATATATATATATATATATGTATATATGTATATATGCTAGTTTACTCTCGTCGTAAGAAATCACGATTGTGTTTAAATAATCTTGCAATTATATTTACTACTCACTTCTCAGTACATTTAAGGATGATGCGAAAATATATAAGGTGTTAACAACAGCTTTACCTGAAAGGAAATTCCTAGGAACAATTCATCAGGTGAAGGAATGTGCTGGAAATATTTTACGTCCCCAACTAATTAAATACAAAGTCATTCATCTCAGCACCAAAAATCAAAAGGAAATCTACGGAATGAATGATAGAAAAGATAGCACTCGTAATCTTGAAGAAAACTACTGCGGAGAAAGCCAGGATTGAAGATTAACAATAAGCTTAAATTCCCTGGGTACGTTCACGGTAAAGCAAATAATACAATGGGATTTATACGACCGTCATTTGAACAAGACAGAGAATACTTCACTCTACTGTGCAAAGCTCTTTTTGAGACCACACCCAGAATTCGCCACGTGTATTTGGTCACTGCAACATATATATAATAGAGTTGCAGTGGAAAGAGTCAGGTGTAGTGCTACAAAGTGAGTGTCATATAACATCTGAGTTACAGTGTTAGACTAATTGAGATTCGTCCAAAACGTTAGAGCTTTTTAGAAGAAGAGCAGACGGGTTGAAAATATATAAAATACTACGAGGAATCCACTTTCTTAACATCACTTAACACCACGGACCACTGAGGTATCAGTCCCAACAAAGAACTGGTCTCACCACACACACACACACACACACACACACACAGACATTCGGGTTCACTAAATCAATACACTGGGCTTGGCTTTTTTTCACAAAGAAAGCTTATCCACCAGATGGCTGAAAGAGTGAAACATCTTTAGCGAGACCACTGAAATTTGAACATGGTAGTGTTCAAAGCGGGGCTGGCAATGGACTTGTGAATTAGGTATGTTTACAGTGATCTAAGATCAGTACAACCAGATATTGAAGGAGAGGATGGATCAGGAAACCCCTGACCCGAATATTATGGTCCTCTATATCTTCATGTTTATATTCGATCGGATTGAATTTGAATCATTTGTAGGATTTACAATATATATATATATATATATATATATATATATATATATATATATATATATATATATATATATAAATGAACAAATACTTTTTGTCTCCCTACTAATGGACCCTGGAACGTCAGCATCTAAGGGCTGAACATTTGAATATGAGAGAAACAGGACCCAATGATTAATATACGATCGGCAGCGTTGACGTCAAATGTCCCTACGGGTGAGTTCAAGATCAAAATTGCTTTTCCCACATCAAACTGTTAACTTCCTGAAAATCAGTGGAATTCGCAAAGACCGAGTGGTAAGAAGAACGGTAATTGGAATCGGCTTCTCGTGTTCGAATTCTGACGGAGCAAGTTGATCATTTTATTCTCTTTTATGTTTTTCGTTCTATTAAACCCTGAAATGTTCCTCCCCAATTTTTTAATTCGGAGAAAAAATGGATAAAAGAAGATTTTGAAGGTAGGGTGTGTTAGTGATTACAGTGCTAAACCTTGCCTTCAAGTTTTTTCGGGTGGGGTGAATCTCTCTTTCTCTCGCTAATTAGGCTAGTTCGACAGTATTTCAGAGGAATAATAATAATAATAATAATCATCATCATCATCATCATCAGCAGCAGCCGCCTCCTTTTAGTGTCCGTCGTTGGACATAAACGTCCCCAGGTTTTGTAAGACCTCACTATCATGCGGACGCTGGTACTTTCTAGACTGGTCCATTTTGTCACAAATTCTTAATTTTTAGACAGTCGCAGTTTTACTTATCAGCTCAGGGGATCCATGTTGCTAATCGTAATGCCAAGCAGTTCTTAAAACATGACCAATTCATCACCATATGAGTTTTTCTAATGGATTTCAATACATCTTACATGAATTCTGATATATATATATATATATATATATATATATATATATATATATATATATATGACCTCACCACCCCTCCTTCTACACTACCCCAAACATACCAAAAAATCTAACTCCACATCACTCCCCCCTACCTTGACACACTCTGCCCGCCTCAAGACCAACTGCTGCTGCTTTACCAAAGACCTGATACCTACTGGACATTCTTCCATTCAGCAGGAGGCCTCCAGCAGCCCTGACAACAAAACTCACCCACAATGCATAGCTCCTGGCAGTGGACTCTGGTTCCACATGGTGCATTTTGATACACACTCACACAGCACACACCACTGATGATGGGAAGAATCCCGGAACATGTATGGACTATTTACTTATAGGGATTAATAAACCTTACCACCAAACACTCCACTCCCGAGTCTGTCTCACTCTCTACAGTACACATTATATATATATATATATATATATATATATATATATATATATATATATATATATATATATATATATATAAATATATATATAAATATATATAATAATGTATATATCCCTGCTGTCTGTCAATCAATATATCAATCTTCCTGATTTTCCCTGATTCACAAAAAGTATCTATCCCAGCTCCTTGCAGGAATCTGTGGCACTCGTCGAAGCTTAAAATCTTTCTTGCAACTATTTAGCTGAAAGCGAATCATGAATACCTTATTTCCACGACAACAACTGAAGTTTTTGCTGAAAAAGAGTTTCATCATTGTTTGTGACGTCTCAGCTATTTATATGTTCTCTTATTGACTTATTTGCTATGTTAGTCTTTTTTATGTATTTCGTCTGTAATCTTATAAAACAGGGATTAGTTCGTTGTTATTGGCTACGTTTCTGTGCGTACGTTCCGGAAATGAATATCTACTCTCTACTCTCACGGGAAATGACAAGTTAGAGGCCAAACCAAAGTCGGATGAATTTGTTTTTAGAAACCATCAACCATAAGTGTCACCAATTTTTATTCAGTTTTTAGATTGGTCAAGCTGACTGGCTACTTTATATGTCGAGTAAACGGGGTAAGGGGGCTGAAAATGTAAACATTTGCTCTATATTATGTCGACAGAATCATTTTTGTTTCCCCCAACAGGTGTCATGGATTTTACAATTTACAATCATAATTCATGCTAAATTGGTCCATTTAGTTTGTGTCCAGTATCATTTATGCTCACTCATCTTAAAACTCGATCTTTTAAGTGATCACTCTTTTAAAAAAGTCAAGAAAAGTAACTTATCCATTGAAACCCCCTTTACCACTTTTCTGATTGATCATCCCCAACACACAATCCATCAAAAGGCATTAGTTCAATGACAGTTTCTGTTGGGTAACAAATCAGACCTGTCATGATAAAATTCGGGAGCGGTTCATAAACTTCACCGGTGTTTAACAGGAAGATGGTGGACGGGTTGAGAAAGCGGAGACTTGTCTTTGAGAAACGTCTTTTTTTTCTTCCGACTACGCGTTTTTCTTTGTTTTTTTTTTTTTTTTTTGCTCTCTCATCAGAATGGTCAGAGAATATCACAGCTTTGGACGAAAGGAGATTAAGGGAAAAGACCAAAGAAAAAAATGTGAAGAAAAAGATTATGAAGTGAGATGGTATGAATTATGAGGAGAGAAAAACTTAGGCGAGAAAAAAAGTTTCACTTCCCACTCTCCGACATGCAAACACATACACACACATACGCAAACACACATACACGCATATATATATATATATATATATATATATATATATATATATATATATATATATATATATATATATACATACTTAAATTAATTATGTATATCACTGCATTCTGGCAGATTACGTGAGTGATGTTTTCAACTTTTCGAATGATTAGATGTTTCTAGCATCTACTTTTTCAGAATATGCTTTTCTCTCACGGCTCCACAAAGTCAAGCAACTTGTTTGTTTTTGATCACCCTCTTCAGTTTCAACTATGTGAATGCTTCACTAGTCTATTTCATAAATAAATCATTATTATATATACTATTGTATTTTTTTATAAGTTATTTTTCCGTCATCGCTTATTATATAAGTGTAAAACTATCTGTAATTTCATCTACAGAGGTAATTTTATATATTTTGAGTCTTCAAAAATCTTGTATCTATTTGTGAATGCGATATATATATATATATATATATATATATATATATATATATATATATATATACATATATATATCTATCTATATATATATATATATATATATAATTTGAAATTGTTCTACTTATAAGGAATAATTGAGGAGTTTTTATGGTTGTTTGTAATGAATGATGTTTAATTTCTCTCTCAGTCAAAGCAAACAATTTATATATATCGGCTGTCAAAGGTGATGTTTAATTTAAGAAAATTGGCTCATCGAATAAGAAGCTAACTACCAATATCATCGTTTAAACATCAGTTTTTGCCCGTCAACTAGATTTAAACTTCCACCATTTATCCAATCTCTCAACTTTTAGACATCAACGTTAGACACCACTTTTGACTATATATATATGTCTGTATATATATATATATATATATATATATATATATATATATATATATATATATATATATATATATATATATATATATATATATATCTACTCTCTACTCTCACGGGAAATGACAAGTTAGAGGCCACACCAAAGTCGGATGAATTTGTTTTTAGAAACCATCAACCATAATAAGATATATAAATATATATATATATATATATATATATATATATATATATATATATATATATATATATATATATATATATATATATATATTAAGCTTCGGGAGAAGTTTTTTGTCTACACTTATTGCAGAACATTTCGATAATCAAAGTTGATACGGGATGTTTAATGGATCGTCTAGTTTTACAACTTACTCGGGAGCTCGTTCTGATCAATCGGTCTGCGATACAACAACTGGTGCTAATGGCAGATTATATGTTTTGGTTGAGATAGTTTTCTCCTTATCCGAATGGTTAAATATTACTAAGGAATATTTATTTGGCAAGTCAGTTTTAGTTTGAGAACATGAAGTTCGGTAGTATCATCTGTATGAGAAGGTTCAGTACCGTTCAACCGATATTTGCGGCAAACATTTCGCAAATTGTATTCTTTTTAAATTGAGGAATATTCTCGTATTCGTAATGAGATTCTCCAATAGCTTGCTATGGGGAAAACATTATTGTTTTTTTTTCTGATCACGTGATTACTCATACGGGTTTACGCAACCTTTCAGGACATTTTTAACAATGCCTTCGTATGGATGTGATAATAAACGCAAAATACAGTGATAGATTTGAAGTCAAAACGAAACATTCCATCCAGGAATACATACGGTCGGAATAAATTCTATTTATGACATCACTGATATTTTAAACTGGAAAATATCCAAAACAGAGTAAAAAAAACATCTAGAAACATCCAGATTCTGGCGAAGGTAGATGTTAATAATAAACCTTTCAAAATACGACGCTCAACCTCAATAAACTTATTTCCAAAAATCAGAATTTTTAGAAGGGGTTTATTGGAGTAGAGGTGATGTTTTCTTCAAGTCTATAAACAAAATGGTATGTTCATCGGGAAAAAGAAAAGATATTTGATGGCTACAGACGATAAATTAATTCATTTTTGTCTGGTGGTGATAACAATTTATTTTGATTGGTATCTGTTCTATTTTTCACCATTTGTGATGTAAACATTTACCTTTCATAAGAGTCACACGAAGATAAGTAAGCTTCTACTTTAGAGAGAGTTATTTGAATGAAGACTTTATAAGTTGCCTTCTTTCTTAAAATCAAACTACAATGAGGTCAGTCCTGGAATTTCTCGCTTGTTACGTCATAATGGATTTTGAGAAGTTTCGGATTTCGGAACATTTCGGTATTCAGAATTTTGGATAAAAGGCTCAAATATTGCGTCACGCCGATTTTATGAGTATGGAAGGGTTGCTTATTTTGGGAAATTTTGTGAAATCCTGCTTCATCTTCTGCGTTGTGAAACTGACATTTAATACCATTGTGCAAGTTTTATCAGCCTTCACAGTTGAACTTCAGCACCCTCCAGAGTATCATGGGACCACACAAACATCACAGTGTTCCATTCTACTTTCAAAACAGTCTGCAAAATCCTCTTTCAGCTGCCTCGTTGCTTTTTAATGGGTGTCGATTTCGGTCTTAAATCTTGGAAAGGTCAGATCTGGTCTGCATCGGAAGGTGAGTGAGGGCTGACAGACCTGGGAGATGGGATGTTTTGATTTAAAAACATCGAGAGATTTGATGGGCAAGCTCGGTTATTGTGACTGCAACGGTCACACAGTGCACAAGTTCAGTCGAATGCGTCTCATTCTCCACTGTGTTATCTCACAGAGGATATTTTTATGAATGCGCAGTAAAGTCCCCTTTGATTGGTTGCCTGGTTATAAGAAAGCAGCACAACCGGTTGTTGAAATATTAAAAAATTTTCAGCACACAAACCAGGGGGGAGGGGTCACAGGTTGCTATGGAGAGAAGAAATGAACATCGAACAGGAAAGTAAGGAATGAAGGAAGAAAGAAGTAAGTTAAAAAGAAAGAAAGGGAGACAGAAAGAAATAAAGAAAGGAAGAAAGAAAGAGAGAAAGAAAGAAAGAAGGAGAGGAAAACAGAGAGAAAGAAAGAAAGAAAGAAAGAAAGAGAGAGAAAGGAAGACAGAAAAGGAAGACAGAAAGAAAGGAAGACGGAAAAGGAAGACTGAAAGAAAGCGGGGAAGAATGGAAAGAAGAAAGGGATGATGAAAGTAAGAAAAAAAGAAAGAAAGAAAGAAGAAAGAAAGGGAGAGAGTAAGAAAAAAAAGAATAGATGAATAAGTAAATGAATAAACAAAGACAGAAAGTGAGAAAGAAATGATTAAAGGAAGAAAGATGGGAAGACAGAAAGGGAGCAAGAAAGTAAGACAGAAAGGAAGAAAGAACGACAAAATGGGACGAAAAAGGAAGGAAGAAAGGGAGAAAGAAAAGAAAAAGAGAAGGAAGGGAGGGAAAAATAAATAAAAAATAAAGAAAGAAACAAAGGAAGAAAGAAAGAATGACACAAAGAAAAAAAAGAAGGAAGAACGGAAGAAAGAATGAAGGAAAGAGAAAGAAAGGAAGATATAATGAAAGAAAAAACTCAGAAAGGAAGGACAGGATCACGGTAGAATAGAGAAGACAGAATAAGAAAAAAAAATGAAAGAATGAATGAATAAAAGAAAGGACGAACCAACAAAGCGAGGCAAGCATCCCAAGGGAAATTATGAATCACCACCATCCACATATGCTTCTTTTTACCTCGTAAATTGAACAAAGGTGGTGGTAATAAAGTTACCTTGATGAAAATGCTACCAATACGGTTCGATCCATAAGTTCTCTGATTACAAAGAAAAAAAAACAAACAAACAAGAAACGAATATGGTTACTCTTTCAATAGAAACTGTCACATGGCAAATGTCTTTTCGCAGCACGTGGCTTTACGGTGAGCATTTATTAAAAAAACCCCAAAAAACTGTGAATGCTCTTATACACAAACTAATGAAGTAATTCGACATAAAATTATATAGTAAACTGATTCCTCACTGAAAACCTATAATTGGGAGGAAATAGAAAGAAAAACAAAAATGTTTTTTTTACTGGACATAACGCGATATAGATGTGGGATGATTCGTTGGGAGTGATCAGTTGGAGAATCGGAAGAAATGGTGATGAATAAATCAGTTACTTCTTCCTCCTTTTGTTGGGCGTTGATGATTAAAAAAGTCGTATTTAAAAAAAACAAGCATGAATGCTGCTTGACACAAACTAAAAAATAGATCTAGAAAAAACGTACATTGGGAATCGAACCCTCACACTGAAGACTGATCAGGGGAATTTAACAAAAGATTGCTTTTGATATAAGGAATGAATGTTTACATTTTCAGCCATCTAGCTCTGTTAGTGTTGCTTGTACGCGCGATGCATACATACATATCTAGATATCAAAATAAGAAAACTTAAAAACTGAAGAAACCTATGGCAGTTTTAGTTGACGGTTTTCCATAGAAAAAAAAACGATTGAAAGGAAAAATGAGGGTGAAACTAATGTGAGGAAAGATGAGATAAAGGAAAGAGAGAAAGGAAGGAAGAGAGGAGAGGGAAAAAGCTAATGAAGCAATTGAGAGAAAAAGAGGAATGAAAAGATGAAAAGGAAGGGATGGAATAAGGGGAGAAAAGTACCAAAAAGGTACCAGAAAGGAAATGACGTAAGATTGAATGAATAAAAAAGCAAGAACCGAAATGCCATTATCACAGGAACCTGAGTCGAAGATAATTTCAGGTTAGAATCGTTTAATCGTGAAAAAAAAAAAAAAACCCGTGAATATGACTTGAAACAGCTGAGGAAATCGATTCTAAAATATTAAAAGTTTGAGCACCACTATTGCAAAATCATGCGCTCCTGCGTGGAGGGTCTCCTTTAGTGACAAATATCTCATTGACACATTTACACCGATCTTCATGTAAATCTGACTCAGAACAGATGAGAACGGAAGAGAAACAATCCGGGAACATATATCAATCGACACAGGGACAGAGCCCCCTTACAGAGAAGCAAGGACGTCTGTAGAAATGTTAAGTAAAAAATGACTATAGGAAGAATAAGAAAGAAAGAAGGAAGCATTGATGAGAAGTAGAGAAAAAGAATTAATAATATTTTAATGTTCCTTTCTCTCTTTTGTAACCCTTATCCGAAAGTAATCAAGAATAGAAGAGATAGAAAGAGAAAAAAGAAAGATTGATCGAAAGAAAGAGAAAAAGGAAGAATAAGACAAAATAGACAAGACGAAAGAAAGATTAGAGAATGAAGAAAAAAAAGACTCTGTTCAAAAGCTGCCATGTTTGATAGTATTTAACGACATTTGTTTATGTAATAAAAACGTTTTGTTTCCAATTGACTGGTTTTTCTCGAACCTTGTAACTTTTTCGTTTATATCCAAGATGTATGTATCGATTTGTCTCCCTTATAAGTTATAAGTCATAACTCTCGCAATGAGATTTGAAAATGTTTGGGCTTTTCTCATTTGGAATACTTTTGTTTACGTTACTTTGTTTTATTTCGATAATTGATTAAAAAAAACAATCATAAGACATAGTGTGACTTGGAAAAATATTCCCATTTTTTCACCTTCTCTCTCTTTCCTTTCTTATGAGCGCCATGAACGCCTTCAAGTTTGGTCTGAACAAAAAACTATTTAGTGATCTTAGAAGTGTCGACTTTTGCCGCCGAAAATAAAAAAGAATTAAAACTGTGAGAAGGGAAGAAATTAAGAAAAAATGATCAAAAGAAATAACAGATAAAAAGGGGACCAGAAGGTACCCAATAAGTTGGCAAGATCTTTCAAAGAGTGTCACAGAGAAGCCCTAGTGTTTCGTGCCATCAACCATGTCGGTGAAGCCAGTTCCGTTGAAGAGTCGTCTGTGAACAATTCATAGTGTCTCATAAAGGAACCAAACTCTCTGAGAAACTTTTGGGTATGATGCGATAAACAGAGATGCGCAATTAAACAAGCACCCTAATCTTTCTTCTGACTTTTTCAATCGTTTCTTTTGCAACCTATGCTTACTATTAATTGATATTCCACAGGAGATTACCTCTGATTTAAAAAGTATACCAATATTGTAGACGTTGAATATCTAATTACAATATATATATATATATATATATATATATATATATATATATATATATATGAAGAGAGAAAGAGAGATAGAGAGAGGGAGAGAAATATATATATATATATATATATATATATATATATGAGGATGTTTATGATCCGACAGAATGATTATAAATTGTGCTATATTATATATAAACTCTTATTTGGGATGATCTCCTGTGTTTGCCCGGTTGATGTATCTCTCAGCCTAGACAACATATATAGAATAAACGATTGAACGAAATTGGAATGCTGTAGGAATCGAACCTGCAACCGATATGGTGGCCCTTTCAATGTGGCAATGCATTACCGGTGGATGTTTAGATCAATAGTAGTCAATTCATTGTATATTTGGTCCCTTCGTTTCTCAACGCCAGCGATCATATCAAGAAATGGATATACTATCCGACAAAAATAATTATGAATCTCCTGTATTACTTTGATATCATATCTTCTCAAAATACTATGTATATTTTGACCCTGACTAGGCAAATAGAATAAACAACTGAAGAAAATGAGCTACTGCAGGAATCGAACCTATGACTGACGGGTAGTCGCTCTAACAATTCGGATCAACAGTCAGCTCGAGACACAAAGGCCCCGAAAGTGAGTGATATGACGCATTTATAATTATTTTTGTGGGTTTATAAGTTCATTTCTAGCACTATAATTGTCTGCATTGGGAATCAAAAAGAGCAGATATGGACAGTGAATGAAAAATATAACAATGTGACCATTGATGAATATGTGGATGAGATATTCAACAATGTTATTGAGTGGACTATGTGGAAACTTGTTTCATTTAAAATTACTACGGTGACAAAGTCGGTCGTCAAAACATGTCAGTATGATGAAGTATATACATCTCTCTCTCTCTCTCTCTACATATATATATATATATATATATATATATATATATATATATAGAGAGAGAGAGAGAGAGAGAGAGAGAGAGGGGAGAGAGCGAGCGATATATATATATATATAAATAAAATGTTACTAACACTTGACAAAGTTGAATTTGTTTCACTATCAATCGTGTTAGTAGTGAAACATACCTTTGTTATGAGTCAGTATCATTTTATAATTTTATGTAATTGCCAAACTTTCCAGTATCGAGCTCTCTTAGATAAAACATTTTTAAGATGTATATGCTTTCGTTTATGTATATATATATATATATATCCATACTTATCATCACATAAAATATATATACCATTATATATATATATATAATTAAATAATTGAGTCATCCTCAGGAAGCTGTTTTGTTGTATCACAACTCTTCAGCGTGGCTACAGATTATCCATTATCCCATCCAGTACCATGAGATAAGACCGAAACCTTCGCTTCAGAGCCAGAAGCTGGCATCTTATCTCTGCCCTACGCAGAACTGGACGGTAAATAAGGCTGAACTTAAGCGATATATTTACCAACGCACAATTCCCCATATTTAACATACTCTTATAGCTTCAGAATTGACAGGATTAGGATTGAAAATTATTATTGATAAAACAATACAGAACTAGAATATTGAACATTGAGTATAAATCTTTTGGTAAGAGCTCTGTTTCTGTTAAAATGGACTTTCTACAGTGTATAGCATAGTTTTTGTATCTCCTGCATATACCAAATGAGTTAGGTAGATGGATAAACTGATGGCAATGAACAAAAAGTATATAAGATTGATAGATAGATAGATAGATAGAGAGGGAGAGAGATAGAGAAAGAGAGAGCGGGATAGGATAGATAAAGTGGTTTTTTCGGGCTTGTTTTGTCACAAAACTGGTAAAAACTTTTTTACCTTTTTTTTGACGAGAGTTCAATGGTGTCTATTGATTTTCAACAAAGGGCACGGCTTTCAAACATGTTTTTGTGAAAAAGTCATTCGAATCGACGACATTTCGTGATATTGTCAAACGTTTAGAAATTCGGGTGAAATAAAAGACCGTTATTTAATTCCTGAATACTAACAACGGAAACGTACTAAAAGGTATAAGGCAAACTCGACACTCACAGAACGGAAATAACAAGCCACAAGGCCGGGCTGAGGGGTAACATCCCTGATTTCAATGCAGGGTTTGATTCTAAGATAATAGATTGGTTGATCAGGTTCGAATAAAATTATTTTCCGAATCAAAGAAAAAATTCACGTAGAAAGAAAAAAGATTTCGGACACAAAAAAACAAGAAAGTGATCCTATATTTCCCACTTACATTTGAGACGTACCTCGCATATATGAATCACCAGGGCCAATGCATTTAATAGAACTGATAATTCCCCCCCAAAATCTCTAATATTTACTCGGCAAATTGATTTTTTCTATCTTAGTAAATAAATATTTTTAATAAAATCATCTGAAAAAAAATACCTGTACAAAATTTGGGCATTTTTAGACAAGAATAAACATAGAGAGGAAAAATTACCTTTTTATGATAAAAATATATTTAGATGATGCTTACTGCTACCCTCGAACCCATTCCCAAGGTTGTAATACAGACCCACATTTAATTTATGTAATTGTCCTCTGTGTTATAATGTTTTACGCATACTTGATATTACGGGACTATGAGTAAAGTCTCTCTTTTGCAGTCGTCGATTGTTCACCATATAATCGTTTTGGGGATATAAAAACAAAACAGGCACCCCAGCAGTGTTGATCAAACACCAACTCTCTTACACTTACACATACACACACACACACACACACACACATATATATATATATATATATTGATCAGCATTTGAATGACATTTATCAGTTTTTCTGTCGATGATGACAGTTAATTTGAAGAAAAATGGCTTTTCCTTAGGGGGAAGCTGAGAAAATTAGCAAAGATCTCTCCTAAGTTTGTTCTGCGCATGCGTTTTATCAGTACTCAAGTTCATCTGCACATGGCTGAAATGCAGAAGTTGATTTAGGATTTCAATTGTTGCTGAAATATCAGCGTTTCCATCTCCTATTCCAGAGGTGGGAGTTCAATCCCAAGAATAAAAAACAGATTTTCCGATTCTAATCTTTAAGATGGAAAAGGATTTTGAACTTGGAGGATTAGCGTGATATAATGTCTCTTCTGACTCTTTGGACTTGTGCTCTTAGCCGAGTAAAAATCAATTGGAATAATTGTTATTTATCGTCATTTGTTCATATCCATCCGTCTATCTATATCAGTACTTCCATTCATAATCATTCAATCAAATTTAAACCAAAGTCACCTTAGATTAATGCGTACCATTTAGGACATACGTCGCCCGAGGCCTCAAGAACATACCATGCCCTACGCCCCAGCCCCCACTTCTAGATAATTATCAATGATAGAATTCTTTGAAGCAGTCATTTTTAGGATCCTCCTTTCAGATAAGCAAATCGTAATCTTTCCGCTTAATTGCTAGTTAGCTTTTATGATGAATGGGTTTTTTTTTCTTGCTTTCAACTTTTCCTCATTTATTTGCCAATCGTACTGATTGGGATTTAAATATTAGAATCTGTAATTTTTCCTTTCTCTCGTTTCACGCCGAATAATTTGCAGAATAGAGCTTGGTCTTTCCTTTATGGATTGTGGGAAATTTTTATCTGAAGTTTAATCTGATATATATCTTCTTCGTACCCTGGAACACGCCAACGATCCGGAGATAGTAATTCTTAATTATCTCATTTTTTGAGATGCCATCTTAATGATAAATTGTTGAGTCGAGTCACAATTACGCTGCTGTTTATAGGAGAAGTCATGGGCATTACAGTTTTGGAAATCATTATTATTGATTTCAATTACCATACGAGATTTGTCCAGAAAGTATCCAGGCATCTAATACCGACAAAAACAAACAAACAAACAGAAAAACAAAAGACAAGTCTATCTAGTGTAATGGAACCTCAATCACTTATGGAGTAATCCTCTTGAGAACTCATACAAATCCGAAGTCTTTGGAACAGTTTGAAAAGTCCCCTTTGGGGTTGCCATTATCTGCCTCTTTGCGTTCCCCCTAATCTCGTTCACAGTTTAAAGTATACTCCCTTCCGACGGCAAAAAAGTCAATAGTATCAGACAGCTAAGAATATGCAGAGTGATGGACTTGGGTGATTTAATGTTTTGCATAACGATCTTACAAGAGACGTGGAGGATAGAAATATTCGGTCATTGCGACTGTGTAATCCTATGGGAGAGTGTCTATTTACGCACGTGCAGTACGGTCTCCTACTGTATGATTGCCAAGTTGAATGAACGCCACTCAAATAATGGTTTGATACTTACCGGGTGCGCTTCAATTATTTTCGTCCAAACTCCAGCTAGGGAAAGGCATGGATCCACCTTTTCTTCACAATACCCAGTTATCGGTGAAGAGCAACGGTGACTTGAATCTTCGGTCTTGGTTTGCAAGTTGTCCAAGAAACGACTCAAATTCAAACTGGGAAAATCCAAGCACTCGGCCAGCGTCACAAGAGACGAAGTTGCTGTTTTCGTTTACTTAGAAAAAGACCCCAAAACTAACATATAACTCATTTACCAAACTTTGCTCTAACTTGGCGTGAACGTGTCACATAGACAGAATAACGTTATGATACATACTTTGTCTTGTTCTTATCCGTCTGCACTCTCCTTAAATGCACAGATTTCTCTGTTCTAAGTGTTAGTGAACTCATAAAGCTATTGCGTCAATATTGTAAATCAATTTTAAATACGGTTCACTGAAATCAATCTGTAAATGTTTATTTAATTCTAAAACAGTCTAATTAGATTATACAGGCATCTTAAACAAGTGCAAAACATTCAAGCGCTGTTTTCTATTGACCATCTATAAGCTTAATGTCCATTAGATGCAGCATATATTATCAGCCCATGGGGAGTAGATATTAAAAGAGCACTGTGTAGTCTTTGTTCCGGGACTTTGTTAGACTATATCAGCAATAATTCGGATTATTCCCACTAAATGTGATTATCATTTAAACACATGCGCTTCCTCTTTGATAATGGAACCAAATGCTGTTTTTGAGTGCAAAGTGCTCGATTTCTGGCCGGTCACGGTAACTCACGCTACCACATCGGATGTTTTAAACATTATCTGCAAAAGGCAACATATGATTTGTAAGAGAGTCAAAGGTTAAAGCCAGAATATCATTAAAACAAAGTTGGGCACTCATCTTGGTGTGATTTATAAACAAGTGAGCAAGAAAACATGAGTCCAAGACATGGTAGAAACTATTAAAAACTAAAATGGAAATGGGCAGGCCATGTTGCAAGAATGGTGGACAACTGATGGACATCACGTCTCGCAACATGGATCTTCAGAAATCATATCAGAAACCAAGGCCGACAGAACACAAGATTCAGGAAATACTGGCTCTGCGATGCCCATGATAGAGGATTGTGGCGAATGCTAGGGAAGGTCTATATCCAACGACGGACGTTAAAAGACTGATGATGATGATGATGATGATGATGATGATGATATACTATATAAAACAGTAGGGTTCTTTTAAGAAATATCTTATCTAGTAATCAAATGTCACTGGGAGTTGGAGACGGCAATTACATTTTACCATCTGATTGTTTTTATTCTGCTTTGATTGGGCTATTTACCATAGTCCACTAACGGCTTTCTAGTCCCGTGGAAATATCACCTGAGCCCCGTGAACTGGACATGTGGGGAAAACGTTCTGTATTCAGTCTGTTGTCTTTCGTGACGCTTGATGAGTGGTTGAACTTTCCCCAGTTTGAAATCAGAATTATCTCCCACACTAGTTGTAAACCATAGTCAAATACCTCAGTCATACCTATAATTCACCGGTAGCTGAAGATAAGTAAATGAGGTGAATCCATGACTTCGTCAAAGCAAAGAGATCACAACAGAGTTTGAAACTGAATCTTGCAATATATATACGGACATAGCAGTCTGTTTATCAGGCTACATAACGACTTGACTTTAAAATCCATTCTGGAAAAGGTTAGTGAATACTAGCTCATCCATACTCTGCTCCAAAATGATATTCTGATAAATAAACTAGAAAATAAAGGAATCAGAAAAGACGCTGAATACTTTAGGGATCTCAGATTTCTTGATGACATCGTCCTTTTTGCCAAGAACTGTCATAATCACTAAATAATGCTAGATGTAATGAATGGAAGAAGCAAGACAGGCCTCGACACGAACTCCAGTAAATGAATGTCATGTATAGCAAACACGTAAAGGACAATAACAAAACAGCCAGAAAAGGAAACGCTGAGCTGATGAAAAGAAAAACAAACAAACAAAACGGTACATCTCCTTAGGACAACATTTCGCCAAGAAGCCCTCAAAAGAAGAATAAATCGAGCCAAGAATCAGTCTAGGTTGGCAAGCGTTTGGTAGAGCCAGTTAAGCCTTCACGAACAAGGAAATCCCATTAGTCCCGAAAAGGAAGGTGTACAAATAATAATAATGCATCTTCCCGATGGTAAACCGCGAAGCTAAAACATGGGACCTAACCTAAAGATTGACCTTCAAACAATGCCAAGTGTCACGGGAGAGAATCGTTTCCAGTATAACAAAACAGAGGGATTACAGTATATAAGAAAGAACACACACACACACACACACACACACACACACATATGTGTGTGTGTGTGTATATATATATATATATATATATATATATATATATATATATATATATAAGAAAGAAACAGAGTTATAGAATCGATAAGAAAACTCAAATGGCAAAGAATTGGTCATGTTGAAATAGAGTCAACCAGCTTGACATTACGACCCACAATGCAGACCCCTAGGGATTATATGCAGAACTCATGCCGGCAAAATATAAGACGGCGTGCTAAACTGGACAAATTTCAAAAGTACTGGCTACGCAATGCCCTTAACTCTAACGTAATTCGAAGAGATCTGTCAAAGACAATAATTCCAGGAAAAAGAGATTACTTTCTTCCTAGGTTACCATTATTTACTTGCACTCAAACACTCAGAGGCATTTCTATCCACTTGTGAGCAATCATTAGTTAGGAAGAAAGGCTTACAGACTATTGAGACTGGAACGAGTTTGAGTGCCACTCACAACCTTTCACAAACCTACATCTATTCAACCATCCATCTCATATAAATGTATGTGATAATTATAGAGAGATTTTTGTTGGATTTTACCTTTGATCCATCTTCCTAAGCGTCATGCAGGGATCGAACTTCAAAAGCAGTATCATTTGCGAGCTTTGCTCTTACCAACTGAGCTATCGGTAGTCAATAATTCTACTTTGTTTATTGCCCTATTCCATAGTCGAACCATATTTACTAAATCATAAACAAGAAAATAATAATAAAAGAAAGTTAACAAACTTTTATTGTGAAAAAAATCAATTTTTGAAATAATCCACCCCCTCCCCCAAAAGCAACCCCCCCAAAAGCAACCCCCCCCAAAAAGAACAAAACGAACAACAACAAACAAAACTTGTTACAGTATTTATAGTTATACTAAGTATTTATAACATTGAACCATCATAGCCATCTAAGATGGTCGAGAGTTCTATCTTTTTTTAATATGCGTGCGTGTTTATGTATTCTAGGGTTTGATTATGTTTGTATGTTCCAGTGCTCCCGGCCATACAGTTTTGTCCAGAGACTTGAAAAATTGTATCAGTACTCTTAGACACCTTTTCAATGCACATTCTTTTTTTTGCCAAAAAAATACTTTTTGACCTTCTGGCCTTATTTTGGGTCCATGAATAACATTCAGATGATCCCAAATCTGGATGATTCCAGATCTATTTTCTTGTGAATTTAGATGTTTATAGATATTTTTTACTGTAGGAAGAAATGTCAGTGATGTCATAAATAGAAATCATTCTGACCATATTTATTCATTGATGAATTTTTTCATGACTCCATGTGCTGACTCTATGCTATTATTGACCGTGAGTCTTATATACTTATGCCACTAGAATCCTAATGGCCACTTATTTTGTGAACAAAAAGAAGAGGAAGAAACAGGGTGAGTAAAAGAGATAGAAGAAGAGATAGGAAGAAAGAAAGTTCGAATTTGATTCAAGTTTCCTATAAAGTTACGAGTTTCTTCGATTTTGTCCATCGCCGTTATGGACGCTTGATATGTTCTTCACAATTCATCATGTCAGCTCCTCACAATAATCAGCTTACAATTTTCTCGTAGAATTGAACGAATCTGACGCCAGAAAAGGCAAAAAAAAGGTCAGTTTCACATTAAAGATAACGTGGAATAGAGGAAGATTAACAAATTAGGAAATCCGTCTATGGCAAGTTAGAATTAAGTTAGAATTTCAAAGGTACAATTTATCTGGCGGCTTCGTTGTTAACAATACAAATAACGGAATACGAGACGTAAAGTATTCTGTCCGATAGAAGAGCCAGATTTATTTTTTGTCTATAGAGACACGAAACTCCCGAGGTGACAGAACGACGTTCGAAATCTCAATTTACCGTTCAATTTACATAATAAAAACCATCTTAAAAAGCAGACAAGTGAGGTGATAAATATGGGGGAACTAGCACTATATATATATATATATATATATATATATATATATATATATATATATATATATATATACATATATATATATATATATATATATATATATATATATATAAATATATGTATATATATGTATATATATATGTATATATATATGTATATGTATATATATGTATACATATATACATATATATATACATGTATATATATATGCATATATATGTATATATATATGTGTTTATATATGTATATGTATATATATATGTATATATATATATATATATGTATATATGTATATATGTGTGTGTGTATGCATTCATGTACGTTATCAGGAAAAACACTAAAAAATTGAAAAATATTTTGAAACAAACATGTATTAAAGAAAAAATGTTGGCAGAACAAACACACACAAACACACACACATACACACACACTCTTAAATGTATGTATCAGGAGATATACTTATCCGCGTATATGAATGTGCTAACATATATCTTTACGTATTTGATTTATTTTTTTCTTCCTGTATGTAGATAACTGTCTCATTAAATTACAATGTCGTGTACAATTTTCAACCTCAAGTAGATCCTGGAGATTTATTCTCATGGATAAAATAACAAAAGTATAACCACCCAAGAATGAACTCCAACCGAACACATAGTAAGCAAGAAAGAAAAAAAAAGAGAGAGAAAAAAAAAAAAGTTTTTTTCCCGCCAATTTGTCCGGCTTTTCGCGCCAGAATCTGTCTGTTGCGCCGTTTTCCATTCCTTTCTGGATTTAGAAACAAATAAATAAAGAGATTACGGATCGATGTAATATTTTTGAAGAACGGTCTATCACGGAAAATTACATAGGATGAACGAAAGAAGTAATGAAAGTAAACAACTCTGGATGATGCAAATTGGCAGACGAGAGTTGACGAAGAAAATTCGACGTCGAGAGAGGGGCAAAAGAATTTAAAGAAATAGTATAAAATGATTGAGACGACTAAATAAAGAAAAGGAAATAGGTATGTACGTATTTATATGCTCATATCCCACCTCGTCTTCTCATTCTTTCTCTTTCTCTGTATATATTTACAGTTTAGAAAGCTTCACAGCTTTGAACGCTGAACACATTAAGAAAAAACTTTTTCCAAAACTTATTTTCCTCACATCAGTCATTTATTTCCCAATATCTGTTTATTTAATTTGTGTAATTTTCTTGAGTATACTTCATTTTTAATGTTTCACACATACTTTCCTATCATGGTACTATGTACATCTTTTCTCTTGATGGGATCATAAGTTGTTTACAGTCTAAATATTTCAGGGATTTTAAAAAACAAAACAATCATATTATCATTGCATCTCAGCAGTGTTGATAAAAAACATCTCCATTTCAGCTATTATCTTATTATATAGCTTACATAATACGTGTAGTTTGTTATTTCATATGGGGTATTATCATAATATGTTGTGTATGGGTGTTATTTTATGCTACACGTTTCAGGGTTCACGTTACCCCAAAAACCTATTAAGGATCAGGGATCAGTAAGTATAGACGTGACTCATGGAGCTGAAGCATGGAACCTTGCCAAGAGACAAACCAGCAAACTGAGAAGTATGCAACGAAGGTATGAGAGAATTATACTCAACCACACATGGAGTGATCTGAAGACAGCAAAACATATCAGGAAGAAAACGGGAGTCAGAGAAATCATAGAATCTATTAGAAAACACAGATAGCAATGGGCTGGTCATGTTGCGAGAATAAAAGACAACTGATGGACATCACGACTCACGACATGGATCCCAAGAGACCAAATGTGAAACTGAGGCCGACTGAATACAAGATAGGGAGATGAATTAAGCAAATTCAGAAAATACTTTCTCTGCGACGCCCATGATAGAGAAATGTGGCAGATCTTGGGGAGGGTCTATGTCCAACAACACACGTTAAAAGACTGATGATGATGGTATATATGGTTGAAATTAAAACTAAACCACTTTTTAGTCTCTAGTAACACCTTAATAGACTCTCCTATTGATATACCTAAACGATGTGTTTCTTGACAATCCATGTTCGATCTCTTTACCCGCCAAACTATTCATCAATAAGACAAATGGATCACAGACAAATGTTTTCCCTTTTCCCTGGTTCTATTTAATACCATGATCTTACACATCGGCAAAGACAAGATCCGTCTGTTTTGGTTTCCTAATTGCTCCAATAATTTATTCACTTTACTATACAATATTCATTCATTATATTTTTACACTCTCGTAAACATATTCAAACTGATATGTTTTTAAGAGATCAGAATGTCTAGTGATGGATTTATTGAACTGTTTAAAAATCTCACTATACTTGGCACTTTGATTGAGCATAATTACAATTTAAGAAACAATTTTCAATATAAAATCAATAAATAAAAATGCAGCTCGTGCTACTTAAATATATTCTGACGGTTTAGTTCTTTGAAATATACAGTATGGAATACTACTTGTTTCAAATGGTATACATACAACATTGAACGGAATGGGTCTCGTTCATCAATTAATATATGAACAAACATTCCATCTTCAATTTTAATATCAAAATTTAGGAACGTTGCTCGTGTTCAGTTACGTTCACAATTTAGTTGAAGATTCTGAAGACATATAGTACAAAACAATTTTCTGAATTTCCCTCCTCCATTAAAAGAACATAAGTTATCAATGAAAAAGGTACAACATAAAAATGGACGAGTTTGCCTCATACAAAGACGGTATTAATATATATTTATGTCTATATAAATGCAAATTTCCCCTGTAAGGCGTCCGATTAAGTTCCGTAGGGACACCTATGATCTGATGAAATAATTTATCACCGGTATCAAAACAACATTCCATAATGAGATGACAAACAATTGCCTACAGGGTAGAGGACGTAAAGTAAGTCTTGCTTTTTTTGTTATACAACAGAAAGCTTTAAAGTTTGTGAACCCTATAAATATCCTATTTTCTCAAATGGGTATAGAGTTATTTACTACCCCGAAAAGATTCAAATAACTACTGAATTTACTTATATATATATATATATATATATATATATATATATATATATATATATATATATATATATATATATATATACATACATATATGTATGTATGTATATATATATATGCATATATATATATATATATATATATATATATATATGCATATATTTTACATCATATATCTATCCACCTATCCATCTCTCAGATCATATCTATCTATTAATCTATCTACTACAAATTTTCAGTCAAAATGTTAATATCAACATATTCAATATCTACATAGGTTTCATGAGGTTTTAAATGGCTGTGCCTGTATTGCATGCACAGACCACATCAATCGAGCTGGAAGTTTAATAGTATACTCTTTATCATGTCTGGAAAGAAAAAAAGCTTTTAAACCCATCCCCAAGAAAGTTTTTAGTGGGGTGTTCAAATTACAATGGGAATTCATACCAGATCGGCCCCTTCCATGAAAAAAATTCCGACCATGCACGATTTTTTTTCATTGATAACCCTTTTCTCAATTTGGATGACGAACCCCCCGAATCAACTTGCTGCCAAAAGACATTTCGAATAATTGATCAACCAGAAGTCTATTCATCTATCTATCTATCTGGATATATTCACTTCTATCTATCAACTCAACTATATCTGCTTGTCATCGATTTCAAAAACTTGGAAATCTTTATAGAAAAAACAATTTAAATTCATTTTCAACCGCCATGTCTATTCGTGCCAACAATAATGGCAATGGGCTGGTTAGGTTGCAAGAATGTCAAACAACTGCTTGAAATCACGATAGGCAACATGGATCCCCAGAATTATATGTGAAAGTGTGGCCAGCAGAAAACAAGATAGCGTGGAAAACTAGACAAGTTCAGGAACTATTGGTTACGTGATGCCCACGATAGAGAGTTCTGGGAAATCTTTTGGAGGTCCATGTCCAACAATGGTCTCAAAACGATACTGCTGCATCTGAATTCCTTACAAGGTCTGCACTAAATCATTTGATATAAATGGGAAAGGAATGGTGCCGTAGTATAATTCAAGGTACTCTCCTTGAAACATCACACATTCATTTTAGCTGTCACTTCCAATTTTCAAAACAGTCTGCAAAGACCTTTGAGATCATTGACATCAACTGCGTTGTTGTAATTTACTCGTTCAATGTTCAAGTCTTTAAGAATTGTCAGAAGTCGAAATGGGCTTGATCTGGGCTGTTGGATAGAAGGGACTGAAGGTCCCCGGTTATGCGATGTTTTTCCAAAAAATACATGCACAGGACGTAAAGAATCGACAAACTCTGAATGTTTCTGTCGCAATGTACATAAAGCGTCCCATTATCGACAAAAATTGTCTATCACATATGTTCAGTAATGTAAACACTGATTGGGTCTATAATTTCATCAAAAAGCGCAATCGGTTCTCGAGATATATAAAATAACTGGATACCTTTCGGACAAACATCATAAAAGGTTATGATTTTTTGATAATGAAGTTACAAAAAGAAAAAAATGGATATTCCTAAAGTAATGTTTTCACGGTATACACAATGAATATGAATCATCTATTTTGAATTTGTTTATGTTTAAAATTTTAAAAAAATGTCTGTTGAATTATCAGAAATAAAATTGCAAAACATGTCAACAAGAACCATTCAATAATAATCTCCGATGAAGAATGGTGGTTTGGGAGCCCCGGCCGGCAGGCTTTTTCGGCGGGAAAAAAGAAAATAAAGAATTTTTCCCCTTCTAAAAAAGCCTCCCTGCCAAGCCATTAGTGACATCAAAAAGGTGATTTCGTTTCGGTATTTTCTTGTTCCGTTCCTCGTGTTTAATCCCAACATTTCCGTCGACCCAACACTAAATATTCAAGAAAAAGGGAGAAATGCGAGGAAAATATTGATTGGCTGGTTTTTGTTAAGGTGGAAAGTTTCAAATGGGTTTTTTCCCCCCGAAGTTTGCCAAAATTTGAAATAAATGGAATTCTATTAATTCATTTCAGTTTTTTCGTTTCTATCTATCTATCAATCAATCAATCAATCAATCAATCTATCTATCTATCTATCTATCCATCCATCTATCTATCCCAGTCTGTTCGCATCTATCTATTTATCTATCTATCTATCTATCTGTTCCAATCTATCTATCTATCTATCTATCTATATATCTATCTAACTATCTATCTATCTGTTCCAATCTATCTTTTTATCTATCTATCTATCTCTCTATCTATCTGTTCCAATCTATCTATCTATCTATCTATCTATATATCTATCTATCTATCTATCTATCTATCTATCTGTTACAATCTATCTATCTATCTATCTATCTATCTATCTATCTATCTGTTCCAATCTATCTATCTATCTATCTATCTATCTATCTATTCCAATCTATCTATCTATCTATCTTCATGCAATCAATTTTCACGTTTTGAAAATTGATGAATTTTCACATTCAAATGGTGGAAAACCTGTTTTCAATGTACTGAAAAAAAGGGACAAGTCTTCACTTCTTGATTTTTTTGTTGAGGTAGTTTAGAGAGGAAACAGTTAAAATTTACACACACGCATACACAAGCCAACACACACACACACGAACACTCATTGGAACATCAACGCAGCTGCACACTAACAAACACAAAGACATGTGCCACAATATACAAATGCATGTATGTATGTTTGTGGTGTGATCTGCATTTCTATGGTATGATTATCATGTTTTGAATTTTCGATCATCGAATATTTCGATTTTTCTCAATGCTTTTTGTAACGGTTTTAACACGAAATTGCTTTAAAAAAAAAAGTGTATAACCAATGCATCCTCCCAATAGTCACTTATGGAGCTGAAACATGGAACCTAACCAAGAGACAGACCCGTAAATTGAGAACTATACAACGTGCACGAGAAAGAATTATACTGGGCCTCCCCTGGAGAGACTGCAAGGCAGCAAAGTACGTCCATAGAATCCATCAAAAATCTCAAATGGCAGTTGACGGGCCATGTTGCACGAATGGCGGACAACTGATGAAGATCGCAACTCACGACATGGATCCTTTGAGATCACATGCACAACCGAGGCCAGCAGAATATTAGATGAAGAGACGTGCTAGACAAATTCGGAAGGTAATGGCTCCACGACGCCCATGAAGCAGAAGTGTGGCGATTCCTTGGGAAGGTTAATGTCCAACGACGGATGTTGAAAGAATGATGATGATGATGATGATGATGATGATGATGATGATGATGCATTTAAATATTTTAGCGTACTTGGAGCCAGTTTATGGTCTCTCCATGTGAGGCCAAGCATAATTCTCTCATGTGTACATTGCATGGATGTCAATTTGCGGATCTATCTCTTGGTTAGGTTCCATGAGATTTATCATAGGCGCTGGAAACTCGTCATCATCATCAACAGCAGCATCATCATCAGACTTTTGTGTCCGTCATTTAACGGACCTTCCCTGAAATTCACCTTACCTAACTTTCACGGGTATCGCGAAGCCCCTTACTTTTTAGATTTCTCCAGCTTGCAAAGCTATCTTTCTTTCTCTCGGCCACACTCTTGCACATGATCTCTGGGGATCCATGATGTGAGTCGTGATGTCCATCATTATCATCGGTCTTTTAACACCCATTGCTGGACATAGACCTTCCCCAATATTTGTCAAATTTCTCTATTTTGGGTTTTGCAAAGCCAGTACTTTCTGAATTTGTCTAGTTCGTGTTTCAATCTACTATTCTGCCGATATCGGTTTTACATATGGTCTTTAGGGATCCATGCTATAAGTAGAGATGTTTATTGGCTGTCAATCACTCTTCCAGCATGGGTATTCCATTGCCATTTGATTTTTTAATGGATTCCTCGAAGTCTTGGACCTCTATCATCTCCTGTATTTTTTTTGCCGTCTTGTGGTCTCTCCGTGTGAGCTTGAGTATCATTCTTTCGTGTTAACGTTGAATGATTCTCAGTTTGAGGGTCAGTCTCTTGGTTAGGTTCAATATTTTAGCTCCATAGTGATTATTGGGAGAATACATTGGTTGTATACCCTTCTTGTTTCAAGAATATATATTTTCTTACATTTTTCATTCATTATATCTAAGTGTTTGGAAAGTAATTACATATTTTGTACACAAAAATGAGAGAAAAATAAATGCCAGTGAAGTTTAGTTCATTGATATTCAAGTTTGATTGAGTACTATTTATCAATAATATAAATGCCATCATTATCAATAATGGCAGCCCGAATTCTGTGTTTTAAAAAGGCTTTTGCTCTTTGGAGTTTTATCCTCCATAAAGTTAAACTTATGTACTGTCGGATAGATGTGATGATGAACTTAATTCAGACACCGTTTTGTATCCTTTGAGCCTGGTCGTACTCTAGCTGGTTGGCTTGTAATTTATAGCAGTGAAATAAGTAATTCTTTTCCGGACACCCTGATATATATGATTTAAAAGTTGCAGTGATCATCTCTAGTCGGAGGAGAAGTACGAATGGGGTCTGACACTGTAGCAGCCAGGCTTGTTATATTCTTTTTTTATACTCTGAGCGAACCTAATTACATCCTTGCTTTTGACGCTAACCAGAGCAGAATTAACCGAGGTCAAGGTGACCCCCTTACGGGGCCCGATTTGCAACGTAGAGAAAAGGAGAAAAAAAATGCTGATAGCAGAAAATACCATGTAATAATTCAGTTCGAATGGCTTTTCTCCTTCTTCCCCGTTTTACTAAAACCAAAACCCCGAATTGATTTCTCCAGGGCTTTTTTGGAGTGCCTTGATTCAGGCACGCACCTTTTTTTTTGATCTGGGAAGAATTGAAGGGAGAAAGAAAAGGATATGGAGAAGAAGAGGTCGTAAGAGGGTAAGGAGAAGGAGAAGGAGAAGATGATTATAAAAAAGAAAAAAAAAGATGATGATGACGAAGACGGAAAAAACATGGGGAGAAGAGAAGTCGGAAAGAAGAAAGAGAAGAAATAGAAGGAAAAGAAGAAGGAGAAGAAGGAAGACAAAAAAAACTATCTTGTGAGCAGAAATAAGAAATTGAAGACATCTTTTCCCAGGTTTGTTGCTCTATTCTCATTTTTGCTCAAAACACCGAAAACATCATTCCAGCTGTTTTTCCGAAAGAAATTATCTTGAGAATTCCAAGGAAATCAAGTTGAGATAACAGATACGCTGGTTCATATTGCACACCGTATGGACAAATGAATTTATAAAACTACAAACAAGCACATGCAGTGCCTCTAATGCAACCTCGATCAGATGATGACCCTAGGGTTGAACATAGTTTTAGGATCACTAACCAAGCAGACCCTCACCATGTAACTAGGCTTCGCTGGTTTTCCATCGTATTCTGGAGTGTCAGAAATGCACATGAAACCTCTGATAATTTTTGAGCCTCTTGATATATTATTACATAGTATCACGAATGTAACGAGGCTATTTAGTGACCGTGGTTGTTAACTATTTTTGACAAGAATCAGTGAAAGTTATCCCAGCCTATATGAAGGCTTCAGTAACGTATGGTTTCTCTCAAAGCAGGCTGACTCTCCCCACTTTGAAGACTCGAGCAATTCACATGACACTATGGCGTAATTAGTCAAACCCATTTAGTATAAGTATCATCTAATCAACGAGATTACTTATCCAGCGGAGTTTAAAACCTTTCTATAAAAAATGGAAAACAACAACGTAGTTTCAATTGGATCTAAGGTTTATTTGATCAAAACGTAGATATAAAACAACTATTTTTTAACAATCGAACGTTTGTGTTCTCAAAGTTAAAACTAAACCTTCTTTTGATGGAATGTAAATATAAACTTATTTTTACTATTCAGCCGAATCTGTGTAAAATGTGTATCATAATCACAAAATATGATTCTATACGAAAAGTATCAAGCTATTTTGAATATATAAAAACCAGATATGCAGCCTATAAGGAACCAATCAGGGGATATATCGCAATAGACTAAATCAATCAAAAACCCGTTTGAATGATCCTGTAAGTAAATATGTCATCTTTACGAAATTCTTCAGTTTTTGTCTTCACAGTTCAGAGAAAAAGCCACATTTATTGTTTCCCTGTAATTGAACCTTCTCTTAAAAGGTGGATATGGATGATGCTGCAAGACATCATATGCGAATTATGTGAACTCAGAAAGTCTACTGAGAGTTTTGGGGGCATGAAACTGTCATGAAACATTTTGTGCCGTTCGTAAAGGACCCACTTTTCCAACATTCTGACATTCCTTATTATGATTACTGTTGAAGTTACAAAATGTCAAGAGTGAGTCAGGATCTTTGTTCATTCGTCGCCCGACACTGGTCCATAATTCCTTATCATTAAGAATATATCAGGGTTTTCATTGAAGTGTTTTATTGGTATCCATATTTCAAGATCTAAAAAATTGAACCATCGCTGAACAGTTTGCATTGTAGTAGTATTACATGGAGAGATCTTAAGTATGTTAGATGAATAGCGGGAGTCAGAAATATCATAGAAACGAATAGAAAACACAAACGGCAATGGGCTTAACGTGTTGCAATTATGTCTGACAACCCCTGGACATTACGACTCAAAACATGGATCCCCAGAGATCATATACTAAATTGTGGGCGACAAAAACCAAGATGGTGTGACAAGCTAAACAAATTCCGAAAGTACTGGCTCTGTGATGCCAATGTTAGAGACTTCTGGCGAATCTTTGGGGAATGATGGACACGGTGAAGCTATTGGCAATGATGGATAGTTTGTCTTGGAATCTGCACGAAATCCAATTACAGTTGCCAGTTTTTCACTTTTGTCACCATTATCCCTTATGATGGAAAAACGACTTTCCAAGGGAAACAACCTAATATTTTTCAATCCACCTATTCATCCATCCGCCCACGTATCTATCTAATTGATCTTTAGATTTTGAGAATTGGCAGATTTTTGCATTCAAATAATGGATAACATCAATTCATATGCCCAGAAAAAAATCAGAACTTTTCTGACAATTTTTAAGCTCATATTTTTTTCGAATTTTCTGTTAGATAAACACGATTATAGGAACATTAACTGAAATTCTCTCCCTCTCTCTCAAAGCACAAACATACACATATATATATACATATAATGAGTAGAGATTTTCTTTCAATGGTTCATTACAGGCTGTAAATTCTGTTTCACTTGAAAAGATTTTCAAATGAAATTTCAATACGAAAATCTTTTTTTAAGTAAAACAGAATGTACAATCCGTAATGAACCATTAGAAGAAAATCTCTACTTATTATATAATCACTCCACCAATTGTATTGTTCATGTTTTGGGAACAGAGATCAACTAAATACAGTGATACATATATACACGCTTCTTGTACGTTTGTTATCTTTCTCGTAAACAAAATTAAGAGAGAGAGAAGAGAAGAGATATAGCAGAAGAGGGAGAAAGAGATTGAGAGAAAATGAGAGAAGAGAGAGGGAAATAATGTTCTTGTAATTATGTTTGTCGGGAGGGAAAGAGAGAAGAAAACAGTGAAATAACTAGAAAGAGAAAAACAGAGGGAGAGAGAGAATGAGACAAAGAGATAGAGGGAGACAGAACTAATGTTATTTTATTCATTTGTCCATCAAACTTTTGAGAGAAAAGGAAAGAAAAGGAGGGAGAGATTTAAGTAATGATACTGTACTCATATTATTCTAAAAAAATTAAGGAGAGAGAGAGAGGAAGAGAGAGAGAGAGAGAGAGAGAAGGAGA